>JAUMJL010000927.1:600000-892500 GCA_033558185.1 Dromococcyx pavoninus
GATTCCAAGTGCTCGAGACTGTGACAGAGGCTGTGCACAGCACCATTACCCCTGCCTCAAAGTTGATCTCATCAGTACCCTCGGCATCGAGCAGGAGACCAGGGGAGACAGGTTCCTAAGCCTTTAAGCTGCACCAGCCTATACTTGAACTCAATTAGGAGGGCTGCATTCAAGAGAAGCACATTACTGACTACAGGAAGTAAAGGGTAGAAGGTGAAGCAAAGGGCAAAGCAACCCTGAAGTACTCGCAGCCTAAGCAAGGAGTGGTGTTCACCAGGTGCAGGTCTGTGTGGAGCACAGGCCGTACTCTACAGGAGTCAGTCTCACAGTCGTGGATCTGGATTTGCAGCTTTTCTCCCCAGTAGCCTGAGCTCCTCTTTAGCTGTTCCCTCTGGCACTCCTCCCCAATGGTTTATTGATTCTTCCCTCCCACCCACTGCTCCCCTCAGACCTTGTACACACAACACGTGACTGCTGATTGGTATCTGTTAATTAATGTGGCCTGGGGCCTCTTTTCTATTCAGTGGCCTGATAAGGGAAATTGGATGTCCAAGAGCTGCCAGGCCATTATCACCCTTTGCTTCCCCTGGCAACACAAACACAAAACATGGCGTAGTGATAAATAAATACCACTAACCCACCTTTCTGCCTTCCCTTCCCCAACTGAGATAGTGCAGATAGAAAAAGAGAACCTACAGTCAGTCAATACAGCAATCATCAGCTCTTTTGTTAATTGCCAACTTGATAACAAGAGAAATCAAACGATCATCATGGTGGCTGGCTACCTGGGTCCCAGTGCAGGGCAGGCTGTAGGATAAAGGAATCCCGCTGAGCCTGGCACACAGGCAGCAGGGCTGGGAGGCTCCTGCACAGAGGCTAATGAGCTCACAGGCCTCTTGGTGAGCCCCAAGATTTAATAAGCATCTAGGGAGCAAACTGGCAGGGGAGGCTGGTGGAGCATGGCTCCCCAGGCTGAGAAATACCTGGGTGTCCCATTCTCTCATAGTTCTGGGAACCTTTCCACACATGGAGCTGCCAAAAAGCACAGTCTCTTCCTGCAGTAATGGCTGTTGCACAGCCATCTTCCAGGATCTTTCATGATCTAGCCTTAAGAGTACCTGGTACAGAGGACATAACAGACACAGCTTTCCTTCCCATGCACTTTCCCCCCTCCCACCTCGAGGCAGACAATGCCTCTGGGTTTTGGCTTCTTCAGTTTCTCAAGTGGGCTCTGGGGCTGACAGTGTCTATCTCCAGATGGTGATTACTCTTTCTGTATTAGAGGAGAATTACTTGGTTCAATGCTAGGTGCTGGTTCCATTGCTACACGGTTTGGCTGTGATTTTGATATTTGTATGGCACCATAAAGGTATTTTTGACACTGGGTAGGGCTGTTGGCTGTGAGGTGCAGAAAGCTGGTGGTATAGAGCCCAGGGAGTAATGAGGAATAGAAGAGGATTCTGTTCACAGGGGTAATCAGTTTTTTAATATATTTCAGTGCTCTGTTGGGGCAGTACCTTTTCTCATGTTGGTCAAAATGAGAGCTTGTGGTATGCTTGTCATTAAAGCCTGTGTCATTTGCTCCTATCCCATCAGAAGCCCTCTATTCTGCCACTTGGAACTCTTCTCTGCTCTTTGGACCAAATAGACTGCAGTACAAAACTACAGAGGAGCAATGGAAAGGACAGTAGAGTACACAACAGTTGCTGCTATAAAAAGAAGCAAACAGAGATCATTGAAAAGAGGTTATTAACCTTGGGTTGCCGTAAACGCAGTCAGAGCATCAGAATTCCTGTTTGAGACTGGGAGTGGGCATGGGAGCAAAGAGAAGGGTAAGGTCCACATGTGCTGATTGCCACAGGGACAGAATCACTTTAGAAAGAGGTTTTTTTTTTATTTTGAAAGCAGCAAGCCAATGGAGAAGAACGCTTGGGGTGAATCCCAGGGAAACAAAGGACCGAAGGCCCCTACAAGCTTTGCTGCATGGCCATTTGACCTTGCTTGTCTTTTACCCTGTCAGGATTTTCCAACCTTTCCCTTGGGGACCAGATGAGCCTCTTGCAGAGTGCCTGGATGGAAATCCTCATCCTGGGCATTGTGTACCGCTCCCTGCCATATGAGGACAAGCTTGTCTATGCTGAGGACTACATCATGGATGAAGAGCACTCTCGTCTGACAGGGCTGCTGGAGCTCTACCTGGCCATTCTACAACTTGTGCGCCGCTACAAGAAGCTCAAGGTGGAAAAGGAAGAGTTTGTCACGCTCAAAGCTCTGGCCCTTGCCAACTCAGGTACAGCCCTGGCCCAGCCAGCCTTGCAATCAGGGAGTCAGGGGCCACACTGTTATCTGGCATGGGAGGAAACTAGAGCCTACTGCTGAGACTCTGTTCTGCCTGTGTCATGCAACATCCTCTCCTCTGTCCACAGAGCAGCACCTACACTGGAGAGCAGGGAAAAATGAGGCTTTCTGCTGCTAGAACCTCAATTGTGCTGTGGCCCTGTTATAGGTAGAGGAACCAAGCAGAGATGGGCTGTCTGCTGGTTTCTGGCAGTAAAAGAAAGGCTCTCTCCACTAGCAAACTTTGCCAGTGCTGTGAATTCAGAAAAGGTGATGTGGGCCACACTTGCATCCACCTCAGTTGTGCTGGTCACTTACAGCACACAGGGAAACCCTGGTCCCTGTTTGAAATGCTGCAAAAAGTTGTGGGCTTGGGGCTGGGCGGTCCTGTCTTGGAAATGTTCAGTGACCACAGACACTGAATCTCCCTTTAACTGGGAGGCAGTGTGGACCTGGATGGTAGAGGGTAAGACGTTGGCAGAAGACTTATGTTGTCTGTTCTGTTTCTTCTTGCAAAGCAGATGAGAAAGGCCAGTGACCTCAGCCCAGTGCCATCCATCTCAGACTAGGGAGAGCTGCAGCCCTCAATCCAGCAGACTGTGGGAAATGCAAGAGGTGCTGTGTGCTGCACTGATGTTGCACAAAAGGCAGACACATATTTGTCCCTTCTGAAAGAGAAACTGCTAAAGCTACTGTGTGACAAGGGCTCCCTCTACATCCCTTCAATCTTATTGTCTCACATCAGATCTCCATGCAGAACTGTATTGTGCAGGTCACAGAATTCACCCTTGCAGCCTAACACTGAGTCCAATATCTCTGTTTGGCTAAAGTCACCTTCCAGAAAGGCATCCTGGGTGAACCTGAAGGGATTTAAAGAGGGGGAATCTCCACCTTCCATGGTAGCTTACTCAAAGAATTAATTGTTCTCGCAGTTTTAAAACAAAAAAAAAAAAAAGATCATATGTTTAGTGTTAGTTTGGCTGAGTTCAGCCCCCAGATGGTCTTTGTTAAGCCTTGTCCTATAAACCCAGGTCTTCTTACACGTGACTGCTTGACATGATAAAGTTTCTGTTCCCTCGCTGCGTTCCTTGGCCATAGATAAATTACTTCAGATGTAAGGAAGGAGACCAGAATGCTGGGAGGCTGCCTTATCCTCATCATTTTACACCATTCTGTTCTTTTTTGCCATCTATACTTCTTAACAGTAGCAATTTAGAAGAAAATAAGGAACAAATTACTTACAGCTCGTTGATAAAAATGTTGAGTAGTGTCTGGTTTTTTAACTGATCCCTGTGGATTCCCACTAGAAAACTCCTCCTTCAGGGATGATTCACCACTGATAGCTGCTTTGAGATCTGTCATCTAGCCAGTTACTAATCAATTGAAAATGTGCTTTATTGATATTGCATAGTGCTAATTTTTTGATGACAATGTCCTGTGGTGCTATGCCAACTGCCTTATAAAAGCCTAAGTCTATTATATCTATGCAGTTAACTTTATCAACCAAACTTGTAAGCTCATCAGAGAATGAAATCAGGTTTGTTTGACAAGACCTGTAGTCCAAAGTATTGTGTTGACTGCCTGCAGAATCACAGAATCATAGAATCATTTATGTTGGAGAAGACATTTTAAGGCCCAGTTGACCAAGTCCACCACTGAACCACGTCCCTAAGTGCCACATCTACACATCTTTTAAATACCATCTTATAAATCTTAATTGAACATCATAGGGTTTTTTTTTTCCTTTATTTTGCCCTCATCCATGTTAGGCTAGCAAGGAAACTATCAGTTTAAACCTAGGAAAATTAATGCATTGTTAGAAGTTTTCCAGTCATCTTGAATTTCTCAAAAATACCAAGACTTGTTAATCATTAGTCTACCCTAGATGAGTCTCAGCCAGCATTTTTAGAACTTTTAAAGCCAAGTTATCCAGCTCCACTGATTTCTATGAAGTTTTGTCCCTGACAGATGTCTAACATCTTCATGCATAAACAGCAGACTAAGAAGTTGTCTTCGTCTTCATATAACAAAGGTACATAATGCTTCTTTTTTTAAACAGGACAGAAATGCTCACTGAGGACGTGTGTCTCCTCTGCACTGCTATTAACAGTTTAATCATCTCCAGGTGAAAAGAGCCCCCATACAAATAGTCATTTTTCTTCTATTTCTTAAACATTTGTGAAACTTCTTTATTGTCCTTAGCCCTTCCAGCCATGGATTTTCTTCCAATGTCCTTCACTTCCCTTATCGATTTTCTACACTTCATAACTTCTGATTCATATAAATTGCTATCTAGTTCCCATTTTCAGTTTCTTATATATTGCTTTTTTTTAGCTCTAATTGCTGCCTTCACTTTGCCACCGAACCAGGGTGGGCAGATGGCCAAAGCTAGCCACTGTCAATTGTGGGACAGCGGCTTTTGGCAATATAATCAACTCTTGTTAAAGAACCTGCCTCCTGTCTACCAGGAAGGTCACAGAATTAAACAAGAAGAGGGGCTCCTCAGAGAGGCTAAAGTGGTAGTGGTAGTGACAGGGTGACAAGATAAGTGCCACACTGGGACATTTATATGGCCCGTGCTGTGAGCAGAGACGCTGCAGGGCCTCAGCCTTGGTGCTGTCAAGTTCTTCACGAAGCAGTCTCTGCTGATGTTGCTCACTGTGCTTTCGGGACTAAGCCCAGGCTAAGCCTTATGGAACAGTCTGTGTCAGAGTGGAGGAACATTGAGCAAAGACAGAGCAGAACAACCATCACTAATCAGCTGCTTTGGGGTTCTGCTTCCAGCGTTGTGAAGTAAAGAGACCAAGGTAATGGTTAGGAGGCAGAGGTCAAAGCATGTTCTCAGCTAGATGGAAAAAGCCATTTTGGCTTCACTGGTTTCTTCTAGTGCAGCTGGAAGTGCAGCTCTATAGGACCCTAATTCGCAAAAATTCTGCTTTGTTATTTGTATTGAAACGTATGAAAATAAAGCATGAAATCTCATTTTTCATGTAATTAAAGCCTCTCACAACACATGCATAGGGAAGCTAGAATAGCACAAGTGTAAGCTCCTAGTGTATCTTCACACTCAACCCCCACATTCTTTTGATATAGATTATTTTTCCTTAGTGTATTTTTGAAATGGAGTAAACTTGCACAACCTGCATGTAGGTGCTTGCATGCAAACAGCTGATTCCTAAAACTGTAAGAATACAGACTACCTTTGGGCCAGGCCTCAGCTCCCTTGGGTCAGAGTCAGGGGGTAAATCTTAGCACTTAGGTTATCACCTGCACTGCTTAGACCTGGTTTCTGCCTTGTCTCTCATATAGGTAAATTTCTGAATTCTCTTTATCCCTGCTGGGTGCAATTGCTTATGCAACCCAACTTCTAGGGACTTTCCGCTCTTCCATTCAGCCACGTGTATATTCACCTTTTGTTTCTAGGAAAAGCTGACAATAGGCCGACCTTGCCAGAGCTGTGGCTGATCTCTGAGTCCTCAGCGTAATGCACCAAGGACACACCTGCTGGGACTGGCAAAGATAATTCAAGCAAATTCTGTCTTTAGTAAGTGCATTTTAGAGAGCTGAGAAATTAGTTCTTAATGCCCAGAGCAGTAGGCAAGTCCCAATGATATGATCACCCATTTTTTGATAGAATATGACTGCTGTAGACTTAACTTGTTACCCTTCAGAGCTAGCAGTCCCTTCTCATGCATTCCTAGGTCCCCTTTCCTCGTGAATATAAATTGACCTGTGTATTGAAGAGCCCTCCAGGTTAGCATACAGCACATGTTCATTTAAGGACATCCCAGACTAGCCAAACTTTATGTCCCCTTTTTTCACCAATGCATTTTAGTGAACAAGGTCTGGATCTAGCAAGGGGATGTGTAGCAAATTCTGTACAAATGAGTTCTCTGAAGTCCTTGCTCCTCCTTCTCCTGCCAGAAGCTGCAAGAAAAGAATTAGGTGGGGAGACAGTGGGCCTTGTCCATTCTCACACCTGCCCTGTATCTCATGCTGGCAGTGCTGGAGAAGGGCTTCTGACATGAAGCCTGACTTCGAGGCCAGCTACCCTCAGGGTTGTGGTCAGGCAGCCTCCCTCCCCCTCTATGCTCTGACAGCTGTAAAAATTCATAGCTATTGATTTTGTAATTAACAGTTTATCAATGCCATCGACACCAGCTCACTGATGGATTGCAAGGAAATTAATCCTGCAATGTTATTTTATTTTTTTGCAGTCAGCTGCCAGTTTTAAGCTGCTTTCATCAAAGAGTGGGGGAGTGGGGCAGGCTTTGATCTTTCTTTCCCCAGTTCCTCTCTCTGTAGACATCTAGTTATTTAATGCTGTTAAATCTTGTCACTTTACAGAAGTCACATGGCAGAAGGGCACAGTTTTGGGATTCTATCTCCTGTACAGCAGCATCACTACCCAAAACCAGAACAGTGACTTTGAGCAGAAGAATGGTTCATTGCCTGGAGCTTCTAGCACCTGCTAGGATCTGCAGACTCTGATGGGCTGTGATTACTTCTCCACATTTTGTCCCTAGCCAGAAGGACATTAAACAGAAAGGTTGTATGATATTTCTCTCCAAGCTCCAGTTCTTGATACTTCTAGTATCCAAAATGACCCCTGCAACTTGGCAGGAAACAGATCCCACTCACTTCTCCTGGATGGTGCATGGAAAATTTCCAGAAGTGTTACCTGGCTTGGAGAAGTTGCCAGACTAAATTGGCAATATGCTTCTCCCTCCCTACCCTTTAGAACGAACCTCTGTGGCTAGTTCAGGTCACCATGGTGACCTACCAGCCCTTCTCTGAGCTTCTTTGCCTGATCAAAAAGTGAATGCAGCCAGAACAATCCTTCATCAGTAGGCTTCTTGGAAATACAAGCCTCCAATATCCTCTAATTAGAACATTCCTTCTAAGCAGCTTCTTTAACAGCATTCTTGCTACACCTAATATTTTCCCAATTATTGTAATACTTTATAGCTCATGCATCATAAATAGCATTTACTGTACATGTGTCTTACTACATTCAGTCTCTAATTTGTGTTATGCTCACCATGGGGAGGACACATATGTCTAGACAGACTTTTGGCCTTTGGCCAGCTTTCCTCTCCTTCAGTGCTATGATGCTGAGGAGCCCATGTCCTCACATTTGTGTTGTGTGTGGGGGCTGACCTAGAGCACTGCCACACTGCAAAGCCCAGCTGCAGTGGCAAACGGTGCAACTACGTGCTTGCTGTAGTGTCCCTTTGCTGCTGCTTCTGGATTCATTACTCCGTGGCAGGAATCTTTATCAATGGGTTCAGTATCGATTAAAAGTCTGAACAATGAAGACAAGGCAACAGTGTCTCCAGCACTATCAGGGTTGTAAGAAAGAAGCAAGCATCAGGAAGATGAAAAGCAGAAATACCTTCAGTGATGCTGTGCCTGGTTAGCTTCTCTAATCTAACTTCTCTGCTCTTTGGTGCTGCCCTTTGTCACCATGACTTACTCACAAGTTTAGCAGCTTGTGTTCTACTTGGGTTCCCCAGCTCAAGCCTGGACTGGGTCACTACCAGCTACCTTTGCCTCAGAGACACACGAAGAAGCTGTGCTACCCTCGCAAACCCTGCTAAGCCCTCCAGCAGCTTGTAGAAATCTAACTGGCAGCCTAAGGGAAGAGGCCTTGCAGGAGGTGCAGGTTTTTTTCAGTAAAGACTGAAGCAGGAAGTTTCCCGAGAAGCTGCTCACAGTCTCTGAAAATGGGCATATGCACTAAGGTGGGGCTGTCAACATCCCTGGTGCACTGGTTATGACCTACTGGGGCTTTTCTGTCTTGCTGACACCCTGAGCAGCTGTGCAGCAATTAGACAGTTTAGACAGATGAAGTGCTCTAGCAGTGTTAATTATTCTTGATGAGATTGCTCCCAAGTGGCAGCACAGCAGCTGCTGCCCCTTGCAGGGTGACTCTCCCCATAAGGAGCATGGAGGGCAAGTAAATGTGCAAGTCACAAAGGGCCCCTGCTGACCCCTGCACAGGGGGCAGCACATGGGGTACCCCTGGCAATGTTACTGTCTCTGCAGTGCTAGGGCCAACCCTGAGGCTGAACTTCACAGCAGCAGCACCAACACCTGCCCGTAAGGTGTTTTTTTCCCCTTGAAAAACAAAACAAACAAACAACTTCCTCCCTAAAACAAGAAAAAAACAGAAAATAAAGGAAAGAAAGCATCTTTAGCTTTGAGGGATTTCCTTCCTTATATCTCACTTGTCTGTTTTCTGTCTTTTCTCCCTCCTCTCAGACTCCATGCACATAGAGGACATGGATGCAGTGCAGAAACTCCAGGACCTTCTCCATGAAGCCCTGCAGGACTACGAGTTGAGTCAGCGCAATGAGGAGCCCCGGCGAGCAGGCAAGCTGCTCCTGACCTTGCCCCTCCTGCGGCAGACGGCCGCTAAAGCTGTGCAGCACTTCTACAGCATCAAACTGCAGGGCAAGGTTCCCATGCATAAACTCTTCCTAGAAATGCTAGAGGCAAAGGTCTGACAGCCCCAGCGGCAACTGACAGTGGCCGGGGAACAAACTAGAAACAAAGATGCAGACAATGGAGCAATCCAAACAGCAGCAGCAGCAGCAGCAGCCACCGCCGGCTTTTATCTCCAATCATTTATTATGGAAGAATTATTTAATGTCTATCTGTCGGCGTGACTGCAGAATCTCATGTACAGGAGGGGGGAAACTCTTTTAATCAGTCACCTGTTTCTCTTTTTTTGTTTGTTTTCTCTGTGGGAAATACCAGAATACGCTCTTGCACTTGTTGAGGCGGTCTGAGGGGCTCAGCCCCTCTGAGCAGTGATGTTCTCAGTGCTCTCCAGGCCACCTGCTCCCCGGCTCCCTCCTCCAGTGTTGGAGGGGGAGTCGGGACAGAAGCAGGAAGAGAGGAAGAATACAATCAATGTAAACTTTATCTGCTGGTGTTGTGAGGGGTCAGATAGAAAGGGAAGCAGCAAGCATCCTTCTTTTTGTCACCTTCCTGGCTCTGACCATAGAGCGATGCTTCTTTGGAGAGGAGCGCTGCTGGACCTCTTCTGATCAAAAAGGCTGCCTCCCAGGCTCCTCTAGCGACAGCGAACACTTGTACATACAGGCCCCACTCTTACCAGGAAAGATGCTCCTAACTGTGTAAGATATTCTGCGACCTTGTACAGTGTCTCATTATGCCTGGCTAGTCCCTCTCATGTACAGTCCCCGCAGACCCCTGAAGAGGTAGGATGTATGACCCTGAGAGAATGCAAGTCTCTTTTCCCAGATGGCAAGAAAAAAAGAGTCCAATGCTATGCTTCAGTGCTGGGTTGACTTGATAATCTCTGCATCCTTTCCTATGTGGTGCTAACTACAATTCTTCCACACTTTTCACTTCATAGTGCATCATCAAACCTGCCTCTTCAGCTCAGCTATGTGCCATTCCCCACTTGTTCCTTGTGGCACAGAACACAAGGCTTTGTCTGCATGGTTACTGCCCAAGTATAAATATACCCAAACCCAGGGCTTTCCTAGACTTCATTAAAGTGATAGCTCTTTGCCTCCACAGCCACTTAGGCTTATTGCCAAATGCTAGTTAGGAATCAAGGGCACTGTTTTTCAGAGAAGGCAGCTCTTGAGCCTGAGAGATTGCTTTTTTTTTGTGGCAGCCTAGGGAAATAAATTAGAGGGTGGCACAAACTCCCCAATAGCCCAACTACTATCTTCTCCTGCCTCATCCCATTATCCTCAACAGCAGCAAAAGAGCTAGCATAGTTTATCCCTGGGTCTGGTAAGAGATTCTCTTACTCATGGGAAAACAATACCTGACCTTGAGGTGGTGGGAGAAGAAGTGGGAAATGTTTAGTCCTCTCATGTAACCAGTTCCTGCTGTCTCCAAGCCCTGGTTTAGATCTTCTGCCTAAGTCAAAGCTGGTGTGTTCCAGTAGCCAGAAGTGAATGCAGGTGACTGGCAAAACTGGCTGTTGGCATTCTCTGAGATTTTGTTTTCTAAGTCACTTGGTTTTGAGCCAGCCTGAGCTGATAAACCTGAATGTATTGTTTGTTTTGTGGTCAGCGGCATAACAGTAGAGGTGAGAAAGAGCCTCTGATGTACATTTGAGACACCACTAGCTCTACTGTATCTATTCCCCTCAAGCTTCCAATCCTTCCTGGCTTGCCGAGGAGACAGGTGGCGTGGCAGAGGAGTAACTTGCCCCCAGCAGGAAGCCTTCCAAACCAGGGCTGAGGTATGATCAGGGAGACATTGGGTGCTTGTTTTCTACGGGAGCAGAATGTGTTATAGCAGGGCTGTCAGTGTTACAGAACAATCCCCAGGCAACCTCAGAGACTGGAGACAGTTGTAGCTACTCTCACTTGATAAAGGAATTCTGATTTGCTTCAGGCACATTAGTAAACCAACAGAGACCTAACGGGCAAAAGGTACATTGGAGCTGGGACTGCTTTCATGCTCACAGGAGTAGCAATTACACAGTGGCCTTGTGCTTTGAACAGATACTTGTGCTTGTCTCCCCAGCTCCCTCTCAGAAGCAGCTAGGGAGAAAATGAGAGGTTTTTAATTGCACTCACGATCCCCATACCCATCTGTGACTGAGGGACCAAAGTGAAATGCATGCCACCACTATAGAGCCAGCTTGCTGTGTGCTGCACCCTGGCAATTCCTTCTGGCTCTGGCATAAATGCTCTTACAAACATGCTGCGTGCTCTATTGATTGTTAGTTTGACTAACTTGCCCACTCTTGCTTCCCTGCCAAGTCTCACCCAGCTCAGCCACAGCACGTTGTGTCCCAACCTGCTTCGGAAAGGTAGCTGTCCCAAAATGGGCTGAAAAAAAATCCTAAGAAACAGTTCTTACTCTGTTGGGCCCTGGGTAGAAAGTTCACTTACAAAGGAAAAAAAACCCAAACCAACTGGCTCTTCCAGCTTTGTTTTGCTTTTCAGAGCAGAGAGGGAAAAACTAGATACAAAACATGATTACAGAGAGCTGCGGAGTTCATTTCTAGCCCACAGAGACTGCTGACTATTTAGAGTAGGGCTAAGGTATGGAGGCAACTCCTGCCTTGGCAGAACAATATAAAGATACCAAATGCATTTTTTTTCCAGAACCTTCTTTCTCCATTTCTCCATTACAGCTGCATAACCCCGGATCCCGTCTTGATATCCCCCATTGCGTGACGATAATGTGCCTGGAAATGTTTGCATTGCTTCTGAAATAGGATGGGAACTGAACCAGACAGCAATTAGCATATATTAATCTCTTTAAGCAAGGGATGCAAACTTTTTCCCAGGAACTGGGACAGAAACACCTGTCTAGATTTAACCCTTAAAAGGCTTGTACCATCTTGAATTGGGTAGAAGGTTATGTCTCTAGGGCCTTTTGCAGGAATAACACGCATCTCTTCCCAGTTGTTCTGATCTGTGCATCACTAGTACTATCATGCTGCCACAGCTGAGGAGCATGTCCAGCTATGCAGTGAGCGGGGCTTGCAGGGAAGGGTAATATCTTCATGGAGTGCTCTCAGTGCACTTTGAAGTACGAAGTGGAGCTTCTGCAGTTGCTTAGGACTTTGAATGCTCACAGTCTCTTGCAAAAAGGTCTGGGGATGTGGAAGCTGAGACATAAACTAGGAAATGGGTTCTGAGTCAGTGGTCTTTATGCTGTTTATTTGCAATATAGGAGTCACAGAGTCAGCACCATACAGCTGCCCTTCTACATGGGGCAAAAGATGATGGAGCTTGAGCCTTGGGACATAAATGGGCTCCATTGACTTAAAGAAAAGCAAAGCTGTAGAGGTGAGTGTTTCAGTGACAGTGGATAAGCATAAAGCCCACATCCAGCAGCTACGGTAAAGGCAAGTCCAGCCCCTGATTTGCATGTGCAGATAACAAACAGTACCTGTCAGCTACTACAAAAGGCAGTTCTTCCCAAGTGACCAGCTTTTCTGTTTTGGGCGCATTCTTCTCTGGGAACAGCAGTGTCTGACCTGTAATGCAAAATAAATTTCATGGGGATCAATTAGAAGAAAAGGTAAAATACCACACAGAAATAGGTTTCTGGGGAAACTTGGGCATTACATCTTGCAGCAAAACTGTGAAGCTATAAGAAACTCCGCCACAACGATCAGAACCTTGCAGTATTGCTCATGCTAAGGGGGCATTATTTTTCTCTTTGTAAGCTAAGTCATCTTTTTTTTAACTTACTTACAAATATATAAAAGAAAACATGCTGCACCAGAAACATGTAAGCAGCTATAAGAGGGGAGAGTAATTGAGAAAGACCCCAGAATGTAACTTGTTGAGCTTTTATTACCAATTGGAGCTGAGAAAAAAGAGCTTCCACTTTGTATCCACAAGCTGTAATCAATCATATGGCCAAAGGCCACTCTGTTGTTCTTGTGGCTGGGTTATATGGAGAAGTCAGAGAGACAGAGGCTGTGATGCAGGGAGTTATAGACAGTCAGTGAAATAAACAGTATCTACTTAACTATTATCTGCTCCTAAAAAAATAAAAAGGAAAAAAACCTGTTAAATAAATTGTATTCTTGTGGTACAGGTCATTTCAAACAAAACAAGAAATAAAACACAGAAATGTAAAACCTAACTTAGACAGAGTAATGTTTATTGTGTTTAGGAGCTGCTTCTTTCTGTCCCTTGGGATGTACATATTCCCATGGAGGAGGCTGGGATTGGGGAAGGCATTACCTGTGCATGCGGCAGAAGGGGAGGAGACCCCCAGCCCTCTCACTATGAAATACTCATTTGGTGTTTTTCAATATCCAGAAAAAAAATTCTCAACAACCTTCTGAGTTGTTGTGAGATTAACTTTGCTGAGAACTGTTTAGACAGGCACTGTTGTCAGTTTCTGCCAGGAACCGGTCTGTTTCTTCCACTCACCCATTTTCTCCTCACATTCTGCACTTCATTGGTGCAAGGAATAAATGTGAGCTAACAATGAAAAAGCCTTGAAGTTGTTCCAGTGAAAAACAAAATCTCTAATTATAAAATAGACCACTGGCTTGAACCCAACACTGACATCACAAGTGTTGCAAGCATTACAGCAGCTCTCCAGTGCTTATGAAGTGGGTGCAAGTGCTGAAGTCATGGCATTTGCATTGATCTGATGGTCAGAAGGTGCAGGAGGGCAAGCTCATGTCTGCTTGAGAAAGCAGAAGGAAACGTGCTGTGGTAATTGAGGCAGAGACATGAGAAAGAAGGACATCAGGTTTTATTCTGCCTCTGATTCTGTTGAACAGAGACAGCATCGCACCCCGTGTAAGCACCACCATCTCCACACACCTCAACCAACATTTCTAAGGTCCTTCTTCCATGCAGTGGCACTCACTGGAATGATGCATCCAAACCAGGAACCCAAGAGGCCTCTCAGCTTCTTGGGGAGGAGGTCGCTGACTTACTGGTAGCCAGTAGGAAAGGCCATGGGCCAGAAACAGGCTTGAATGAAAAAAAAAGATGAAACAGCTGGAGAGGGAGGTGAGGCACAATAAGATTTTTTCTACCTTTGCAATAGCTACTCCCAGCTCCATAATCTCCACCACTCTGACAGCAAGAGTATCAGTCTTTGAACCAACACAATTCCTTTCCATGTTCCCGTGCACCTCCATGACAGCCTATTTGCATCAAGTGCTTAGGCCCTCTGAATCTTGTATCAGTTCACAGAAGGTCTTAAAACAGACTTTACTTTGGGTTAAATATAGCACAGGGACAGTCAGTCTGTAGCTTTGTGAAAGGCAAAGGGTTCTGCAAAGTTTATGTGGCTGAGCTGCTGGAGTCAAGAGACTCTCTACAGAGAGCCCAGGCCCCGCTGATATCGTCAAATACCATTCAAGGGGTGTAAGATTTCCTTGGCCCCTTTTACTGTTGTTCAATCAGACTGGAATTGAAAAGCAAACACAGGAACGGGCAGTGGTGTCTTTATAGCAAACACAGTGAGCACTGGGAGAAACTGAGGACTACCTCTTACAGAAAAGCTTCCCAGGAAATATTAGAAAAATATTCTATTTTCTTTGATTACCTAGAGAGGGAAGGAAAACTTCCTTTACTAATCTATGTTCAATTCTCTAAATATGTTTCTCTCCCACAAGTTAAACATGTTTAACTGCTGGGATATGTTCTTAAACTTCACATGTTAAAACATGGTTGTGGTAGTGGCTTGTGGCTACCTGCACACAAAATTAAATGAAAACCAAGATCTTTCTTTTTCAGGCTGAGGTATCACACAGGGAATCAATGCAAATATTAGCTGAAGTACAGAAAACTGCAGTGTTCAAACTCCCAGTAAGAGCAAGCTGGGGAGGCTTTTCTGTGTGCCTGGCTTTCTTTTCAAAGACATACAATCCCCATTGCAACCGATTTGAAATGATACCATGGCAAAACCTGAACATCTGTTCTTAGGACCATCCTAGCAGTGTGTTGGGGTGGCTGGAAGGGAAAGAGGGCTATAAGCGACTAATGGCAGTTGGGTTTAGAAAGCACAAGGATAGTTCAGCAAAATGCAACAGCCCTGATGCAAAACACTGCTGTCAGCTAGCCAAAAACAACAGCCTTGATCCAGAAGAACTGCAGCCAGCAAGTCTGTTTACATCAGTGATAATCAGCTCGGAGAGGTCCATTGTGCTTCTGGTCTTCGCTTGCTTCTGGTCTTCTCTTGCTTTCTTCCACAGGGCTTCAGTGAGGCTAGGAAAGTCTTCAGCTCTGGGAGCAGCAGCATCCAAATAATTCTAAGTGAAATCACAGCAAAGATGAGAACTGGCCAAAGAATAAAAGCATGTTTTGTAAGTAAAAATAAGAAGAAAAGCAACAGCTACCACTGACACATCACAGATTTGCTGAAGACTTCAGTGCTTCACCAGACCTTTTGTAGATCTAACAAGTCACGTGCTGATGGCAGCACACACAGCAAATGCAGAAACAGCTGTATTGTTTCAGACCACAGGCTTATTTAGGCCAGTGCCCCCTCTCTGCTAAAGTAGCCAGCAGCAGCTGACCAGAACATAAAAAGGAGGTATAATAAAGTCTCCCAGCGATTTAAGGATCAAAGAGTACCTGAGCTAGAGATGAGGTCTTTGCATTTAACAACCCCCAATGATTTTTCTTACGTTAAATTCTCCAGTCCTGTTTTCAACCTCTACAAGTATTTAGTCCCCACAGCACCCTGCAGCAATGAGTTCCATGGATCACTGCTCAAAGAAGTGTCCCCTTTGCCTGCTCTGAACATACCATCAGTGGACCCTATTTCATACTCCTACAGCTAGTATTAGAAGACACAACAAACAATCCCTACTCACTTTTCCCTACCATCCACAATCTTGATTTCACCCACAGTCATTTCTTTTCAGAGAAGAAGTAGAGATGCTAACCTTGTCCCTTCACTGGGTACGTACTACATCAATTATGTAAGGAAAATGTGATAATGAGAAAGGCAAAGGACTGCCTTCCACCACTTGATCTTGATGCTTTAAATATACAAAAACCTCATCCCTATCTCAGATGCAGGCCCCTTTCTCTGTAACTATCTACACATGAACACACACACTCATCACATCTCTTTCTTTGTTATGCTTTCATTCACAGCACTACTGGAGTTCACATTTACCTTCAAAATAGCTCGTAAGCAAGATTAGCCTATTTAAACCATATTTTCCTAACAAAAATAATGATAGTAGATGATTGTAATCCTCGATCCCTTACATGAATGCAGCCTTTTCCCTAACAGATTTTTTCTCTTTTTCATCCGACCAAAACAAATAGAGGAAACTAAAGAGGCAACTTGGCCTTTCCCTGATATAATCCCTTTATCGTAACACAAATAAGTGGTTTAGAAACAGAAGATTTTAATGCATTCCTTGATGTATTGAATAAGAAAAAATTTTAAATATATGCCTTCCTATTGCACAATAAGATGGTTTCTGTTTAGAAATTCCAACTTACTTGATTCAGAAATACCAAACTCTCGCTTTTCTAAATGGCTAAAATCAGCACACTGAGCATTCTATAAGAAGTCTCAGAATCAAGTGCATTATTTTGATGAATGAAATTATTATACTTTTTGTTCTCTGATCTCAAGAAACTGGCATTGCATTTTCAATAAGTTGTATTACACATCCCCAACATAGCTGCAATTGTTGGATAATAAAAGGCAGGGCAGTAATCAGATAAGGAGAGAAACAATCAAAGAGAGAAACAAACAGAGCACCCTGAAATCACTTTGCTGAAATTGGCAAGAATCAACAGAATACAAGGCTGCATTTAATAGATGAGTGAGAAAAAGCACATAAATCATGTTTTTGAGAGGGGTTAATTTACGCCATATGCCAATTAAGTGAAGTGCAATACATAAGTTATGAATAATCTCATGGGAGTGAAGAGTGTTATACTTGGAAGGAAAATGATTTAACTGAAACCAAAATTTTAATCACCTTCAATAATTACATTTCCAGCATTGTAAATTCTTGTCCATCCCAACACTGAAAGCAGTCAATGCTGCAAGTAATTTTCTATTACCATTTACATTCTTAAACTCAAACACATTAACTGAGCTCTTTTTTATATTTCTTGTCAGTGGTTAATGCTACTACAAATCACTGATCCTTTGGGTCAGTCTTCGGAAGTGCAATTTGATCAGGTAGTTTTCAATCTAATGAACCCTTGTAACCAAGCCTGGGGTAATAATATAGTTCCCCCATTCAGCAGTGTCCTAAGGGAGTGATGCTCATGGGAACATCATTTGCACAGTCATCAGTTTTTTGGGGTGCTATCCCCAGCTCTGCCACTGCCTTGAGCACTTCTAACTCAGACTCACTTTTTCTAGCTGCAGAAAATCCCGAATCACTACTGCTGTTTCTGTGCATTTCTTCTTTCCATCGCAACTCCTTGAGTCCTCATGATCAGGCACCTGTGATGGTCCAGCCTGTTAATCTCTGATATATTTTGGGTTCTTGACTACAGTGACAGCTTCTATTTCTCCTGCTTCCTTCCTCCTGCCCTGTTTCTGGCACACTGCCCATGAGGGTGGGGAGGCTACCAGTGAATGTTCAGTTCCTTGGGGCAGCCAACCATACTAGGCTGCTCCTAACCCCTTGCACAAGAGTCTGTTCCATCTCTCTTAAAAACAAGGTCCCACAGCTAGCATCCAGCTCACTATTCTGGATAATTTTCACTTGGAAGGAGGGTCACCCTAGTTAACAAAGTTTACTGTTACCCATTGCCGAAGCTCTGCTAAGATGTCCTGGCTTTCCAGCCCTGCAAGGAATACAGTGCCACCAAAGTCAGACTCACAAAACCAAGGGGAGGGCTATAGGAGGGCATTTGCAAAGCAATAGTTATCGCCATTTAGGCCAGATTATCCTTCCTCTTCATTCTCAAACTTATATTTTTAGACATCAATGAAGCACAGGCCTGAGACACAGTCCACAGTCAGGCTAGATCACAGCAGCTTCTGTGGCAGCTCTAGTTAATTAGACAAACCATGCCAAATTAGTGAAACCTCATATTAATCTCAGGCTCCACTGTACAACCCAAAAGAATCTCAAAATCCTGCCTGCATAGGCCAGTGAGGTCATGCAGCATGGTAGTACACAGCATAGAAACAACGCATTCATACTCAATGGTCTCAGAAAATAAAAAACATTTTACAAATAAATCATAAGCACCTTCTAAATGTGCCTAGAAATATAATTGTGAGAGAAACAACCAGTCAAAAAAAAGAGAGAATAAAGCCTGAACGTACACTGAGCTCTGATTCTCAACTTTCTTGAATCAGGAGGTCACTTTACCTCTTCAAAAGAAAAAGCAAGTGCCTGGAATACCTTAGGACTTGTGTGCTCTCTAAGCTGTAAATGGGCGAAGGATAAACAAAAGCTCAGTAGACAGGTAAATAAAATGCTTTGGCATGACAAAAATGATAAGGCTATTATCATAACTACAAAAATCTTATTTAAAATTGTAATTCATAGAAATCAAATGTGATCCCGTTTTGCAGATGTGCCTGTGCTGCCAGCAGAGTAAAACCACGTGGGATGAATAAAGGATTTACACCCTAAGTGTACTATGAACTCTGTAAGAGAGATTGCCGCTGGAAAACCCCACTGCCCAGCACACTGAGCCGTACTAGCTCAGCTCTTCCTACTGCAAGTGTATTGGGCAGGAGCCTCTTTTTTCTTCCACGGCTGCTCAGTGCACATAAAGCAGGCCCCTGGCTCACCTCTTCTTCCCCAGAGCAAATAAGTATATCCTAAAAGGTGGCTGAAACGTCAGATAAGTGATGCCTCTCAAATTCTAGGAGACTTGATCACTGCATTGGTTGAATCATCTTGGACAGGACTTTAGAACCGTCTTTCTTTTTTGCTTTTCACATGGAACATGCCCAGGCAGCATTGACGAGAGTTCACAAACTCATTCCAGAGCGTGTGATTGCCATGTGTCCCACAGCATGTTGCTAAGTTGCTCCTATCAATTCTCTGGACATTCTCACAAAGATAGCACTAGGCTACCTACAACTGCCTGGTTGCTGCAAGTGTTATTTATCCCAATTCAAGGAATTAATAAATTATCCCCAAGTTGTCAGTGAGATACCAAGCTAAGTACAAACGCTGTCACCTCCTTGGTACCGGGTTCCACATTTATTCTCACACAGGTCATCACAGCCAATGCCCTTTTCACTGAGTCTGGCCCTGCACCCTCCACAGCACAAATTGTTCATCTGTAGATAAGCTTTACTCTTTTTAAAGACCAAAGTAGTCAAAACCCGGAAACTATCTGGGCTATGTCTATGAGTAGTTGCAATTCAGCTGTGATTTGCCAAGGACAGGGGCTAACCTGTGCTACAAAACTTCACAAGGTGAGCAGTGTCCTGGTGACTCCCCAGCCATGATTGAGAAATGAGATCATCATCTCTTCCATGAACACTCATCACGTAACCCAGCAAGTCAGAAACATGTACCTCCAAAACAAAAATGAGATAAAAAAATGCAATATAATGATAATGCAAAAAGAACATTAAGCAGCATCTTAGTATCTGTGCTTCAGACTTAGCTGAGGAGTTCAACACCTTTTGCAGTTAGCTTTATGCTTCACAGTTACTGCTGCTAAGCTGGTTAAAAAATAATCTCTCTTCTGTTACTCCTCTCCCTTCACAGACCTCAACTTCCACTTATTAATGGGAGGGGGAAGATGCGGGCGTAATATTATTTCCCTGCCAGTCCACACCATAGGTACCACTTATTTATGCTGGATGATTTTTCATCACTAGGAAGGTTCCTGCCTTTGTGCTCAGAAGTATTTTGAGTTTTCCCAGAGAAAAGAGTGAAAGAAGAAGGACAAAGATAAGAAAACATGATACAGTTTGTTCCTCAACTAGTTGGCATAACTAGCTTTACTGCCAGTTTCTCATTCATCAGCCTGGCAGGAAACCATGACATAGACTTGAAGATTTTTGCCCTACGTTCACCATCAACCCTTGCATCAGTAAGGGTGCAGAACACAAACCGGGGGTTGATATGCTCCTGGCAAAGAAGGAGGGAAGCAACCATTAACAATTGAAAACACTAACGTCACCTTGTTCCTCACTCTAGCATCAATGAAGCTGAAGACTTCCTAAAGATATCAAAGCAGCTTAATTAGATTCCTACATACAGGAGAGGTGACAAGCAACTATTCCGTGTTTTTATTGCATATTCCGTAGTTCCAGATGGGACAGTAATATTAAGCATGATGAGAAAAATCCATCTGAGTAAGACAGGCAGAGCCCAGAACTTTCCAAAACCAACAGAAAAGCTGAAACATATTTTTCCCATCAGCAAGACATTTTCCCATAGTCTCACCACATTCCTGTTCTCTGGGAATCATTGTCTGTTTGACCAAGAAGCAGAATTAAACCTATTGCCCTAAATCTGGAGTCTGATAGCCAGAAGCACAGAATCCAATCAGAGTGAATGAGAGGCATTAGATTCAGAATAAGGAAGTCTGAGGACTTCTTTCCAACAGGAGACAGAGCAGTAAAATCTATGGTTACCTTTTGAAATGCAGCTCTACCTATATAACCTTGCATAAGCCACAGGGTCCCTTCTGCTCCCATCTTTGTGTGTTCCTAGTACTCTTCTTTATGAAGAAGAGATGGTTCTAAGCGTCACTGCAGCACACAAGAAAGTCTTTTTTGGAGAAGCTGGTCTTGAAGGCAAGCAGTTATCCAGACATCAAAACGTAGTGCTTCTCTGTGCCAGACTGCACCACAGAGAGTCCTATGGGACTGACCACTCTCCTAGAAGTACCCATTCCAAGTAATGAAGATGAGACACCTTCTGAGGCTGAAGTGTCAGGAGAGCAGCTGCTGTAACAAACTGCTATGGAATAACAAATCACCAGCACGGCATACCATGCACATGCAAGTGATCTGTAAGGGGTTTGGGATGGAAGTGGCTGAGCTGCTAAAAATATGAATTCTGTTATTAAAATCACCTGTTCTGATGGAGTAATGAAGTGTAGCAAAAACTGTAAATTCTAAAAAAAAGGCATACGAGGTGATCTGGGAAGTCACAGACCACTGAGCTTTACTTTGAATCAGGTAAATTTGCTGAATTATCAAGTAAAATTAGAATCACAGGAAGGGACTGGTACAACAAATTCAGTTAGTTTTGCTCCAGTGTCCTTGCCCTCTTTCCACTGCTCCTCAGTTCCTTAAAAGTCCTGTTGATTCCTCTGAAGTGTCCTGCTTAGGTCATTCCTAGTGTCTTTTTGTGCATTTGGCTATGTCCTACAGAAAACTGCTTTTCATTCTTCCACGTTCTAGCTAATGCTGTCCTGGGAAAAACTGTATAAGCAAAATATTTGTATTTATTCTTGTAATAGCAGTATTGCCATTGTGGGTACTACAGAGGAAAGAGGAAATAGCAGAAGTCATACCTGATGTCATGATCTAGTATCAATCCCTCATTTGTCCCAGTCTGATGAGAACTGCATATTCTAGGAGGCTAATTACTTTAATGCAAGCTAGGCTTTAGCATGAGAAGGGCCATGCAAGAGCCTATGAGAACATTTTAGCAAACAGTTTCCTACATGAACCACTATGATGTCTGATCCAGATGGAGCATCAGGAAGGAATGAAAGGACTTTAATATCTCCAGAGATGGAGCGCCTACCATTTCTCTGGGCAACCTGTTGAGTGTTTCACTACCCTCATTGTAAGAACCCTCTTTTAGTTTACCCCTTGTCCTGTTGCTACAGGCTCTAACAACAAGTTTGCCCCCATCTTTCTTAAGTATTTAAGTATTGAAAGGCCACAGTGAGGTCTCCCAAAAGCCTTCTCCAGGCTGAACAACCCAACTTTCTCAACCTGTCCTCATAGGACAGGTGATCCATCTCTCTGATCATTGTGGCTTTCATTTGGACCCATTCCAACATATCCATGTCTTTCCTGTGCTGAGGACTCCAGAGCTGAACGTAGTACTTCAGCTGGGGTCTCACCAGAGCAGAGTAAAAGGGGAGAATCACCTCCCGTGACCTGCTGGCCGTGCTTCTTTTGATGAAGTCCAGGATACAGTTGACCTTCTGGGCTGCAAGAGCACATTGTCTGCTCATGTCCAGCTTTTCATCCACTGATAACCCGGAGTTCTCCTCTTTCTCAGCTGCTCTCAATCCCTGCTTCCCCCTAGCCAACTCAAGAGCAGGACCTTGGCCTTGGTGAACCTCATGAGGTTCACATGGGCCCACTTCTCTCTGGGTGGTATTCCATGCCTCAGGCATCTCAACTGTACCACTCATTTTGGTGTCATCCTCAAAATTGCTGAGTGATGAAGGCCAGATACCTCTTCAGTTTCCTTTGCAAGATACACAGAAAAGAATGATCCAGTAGGTGCCTGGAAACCCTCTCCCTGGATATAAGAACACCCATCCTAACACACACACCCCACACTGATCCAGGATTTTATTTTATATTGCAGCACAACTCCCTTTTCTGAACACGTAGCGAGGGGGAAGCAGTAACCTACGAAAGGTGCTGGCCAAGGTATGACCAGGCTAGCGAAACAGAAAAATCCTTGATTTCTAACAACAGCTAAAAATGTCAGTATACTGTCAATACTCTTCTCATAGTAACTCTAAAACACAGCAGCTGCTGGGAAGAAAAATAACTCTATTCCATCTGAGCATAAGCATTACCTAGCAATAACTAAAAAATTGTTCTCATACTAAATAAAAACCACAGCAGCTACTGGGGAGAAAATTAACTCTATCCCAGCCAAAATCAGGATGTCAAATACCTTTTCATGTAGTCTGACATCTGGAAACACCACCCTGAAGCAGACACCAAAGAACTATGCTGATCCTGTACTACATCTATTTTGCATATTCATTTTCCAAGTACTTAAAGTTTCTAACACCTAATTCTGCCAGTGCCAAATGTCACTAAGTAGTGACATTAATGAACAAATTAGACTGTAATTCATACCAATTACCCACATCACTTTCATCAAACTAACTTTAGTGTTTACTCAGACACTACCATAGTAAAGTCGTTACTCTAATTTCATTTCACATTTTGTTAAACAGTCTGACTTAACAACTTTCATAACTATCAGGACTTTATTTTACTTTCTAACTAAGAAACCAGGGTCTCAGAATTTTTCTGAGCAGACATTAGCTTCCAACATGCTACAAAACAGCATTGCGCAACAGCAATGCAATTCACTTTTGAACTCCCTGTTTGGATTTCTGGAAAACTGGAACACACTCTGCAAGGTCACTGCAATGCTTCCTTTTCATTTTAGCCCCAAGTCCAAGTGGATATCTGGATTTACAAAGCATATGGCCTCTATGGCCTGGGAACTGGAGCATCTCTGTTCTTGCTTCTGAGTCGCCGTGCACCTGATGCCTCACCAATCCCCAAGAGGTTTGGTGTACCTCAGCACTGAACAGCTATAAATGACTTCTGGAAGCCAGCTGCCAATCAAGTGACAAAGAAGTCTGCAGAGCCATTCCCCCAAGCCCATGTCACTGAGCACTTGGGCCATTTTAATACAACATTAAATAGAACAAGACACAGGCAATATGTTATTTTTGTAAAGCTGAGCTTGTCACATTTGCGAAATTAATATGGTGTGGCAGGAGATGAAAGGGCCACCATCTACATGGAGCTCTCCCATCTATGGAGCCAGACAGCATGAGCTCAATAATGAAGTGCCTATATTTGCAAAACCATGAAGTTTTCAGACACCAAATGAGCAGCCAGCAGTACACTGCAAGTCCTCTGAGATAAGCACAAAGATGAGAAAGGAACGACAATGGGTGCAAAGAGGTAATTCCTACTAAGCCAAAGCAAAATACTTCTGGATCTAGGAGCACTGTGCTAATAGGTCTCTGAATTTTGTTGAAAGTGTTACGCCCTCACATTGTAGTAAGCCATGAGCACCTGGAATGCACAGAGCACTGGCAGTTTCTAGTAGACTTTTTTTTCTGGGACATCTGGAGAGTGTTGTGTAAATTATTTTTGTTTGTTTATCTTCCTGAGTGATCCCTGCACACCATGGACAAACAGGAGGACTGAGTCCAAGGAGCCTTTGCAGCCCAAATTACAGATAAGTCCCTTCTACTGTTCAAAGAAGGTTATGGTTCTGGGCAAAATTCCTTTTGCTTTAAAAGAAAGGAACCACTTTAGATATAATAAAGGAGATAAAGCAATTGCCACCTTTGCAAAGTAGGCTGTGTTCCCTTCGTAAATACCAGGAGTATCACCACGTATTTAATTCTGTTCATTTCGCCCTTCCTTCAAACAGAAGTTAAACTTACTCGTACCATCCCTTGCGTGTTCTCCTCTTCAGAGAAAGACATGGCTCAGGACACCACCTCCAAATCAGAACATCACTTTACACATGTCCTGCCAATAAAATCCCCTGTAGAAACTGGAATAAAGTGTGGCATCTTTTGCTTCTTTGGACAGTTTGCAAGCTAGATTTTTTTTTAATATACATTTTTATGTGTCTGTATACACACATACTATATACATATAATAAATACATAAAATATATACATATAATATATATTGTTCATATGCATAATTCATGTAGATAATACATACATATAGTCAGTGCTGGATGGGCGCCAGCCAGTTCATGTATTCCCAAGACAAAGAGACACTGGTGAATGTGGGGGAAGCCTACCCCAAGCCTGAAATCTGACCACTAAAGAGTATTTAGAGGAAACATGAGAAGCTTCAAACTATGTATCCCATTCAAGCTTGATCTTCTTGGTGGAAAGCACATTGACTATGTGACATTTTCCCACACAGCCCAAAATTGCCTACAAGCTATTTCAAAAGCCAAGACATAGAGCAGGCTATCTTTTCTCCCTCTCCGAACACTAAATGAAGTTTGTGACCTTCTCTTCATCCCTCTTGAGAGTTCTCTTAGCAAAGAGAGAGACCATTTCAAAAAAGGAAAGATATGTCCTATGCTGGCATTGGGAATCCCACTGAGTGGCAGGGAGCAGTTCTTCAGCAATTGCTTTGTTTAAAATGCAAAACGTGGATGTGTTTAGAGGACATATCAGCATCAATCACTGTATGCAAATACTGCCTGTGTAGAAGAGCTTCCCGTGTAAGTCGCTCCTCACTACCCTAATCGAGTTAACACTAGTGACTGAGGGCATGTTGAATGCTGATGGGCCGCTGATGGTGCTGTCCCAGGAGAAGATTAATACAAGGCAGCAGAACCGCTTAGCCCCAAGCAGGGCACAAAGTCAGAGGGGGAGGCGAAGGAGGAGGACAAGGGTGTCTTTCAGTCCTTGCCCATTACCACAGACACACACACAAAAAAAAGCAAAACCTTGCAGCTCTCTTCCACAATTACCAGCACGCTTGTGAAGGAAGGTCAGCACAGATTACATGCACAGACTTGGACAGGAGACATTGCTGACTTGCAGTCTGTAATTCCCTTCACAGGGGAACATGGATCCATAAAAAAGAGGTTAGAAAAATAAGCAACTCCACTGCTGTTGAACTTAGATGTATCTAAAACAAGGGTCAGCCTGGAGACCCACAAGCTGACAATGGAAGCTAGAGCTGCAGAGAGAAGCAATGCAATGATCTGCTTAGCACATCATGAAGAAGGAAAGAGACACATTACACACAGGTCCCCACAGACACTGAGATCAAAAAAACCCCACAATTCTTGTGTCAGCTCTGCAAGTCTGATGGTAACAGCCCTGCAATTCTCAAAGCCACTGCCAGTGAGGTGACAGCAGATATCCCAGCTCTGGGCTACCTGTGATTGCATGGGAATGGTTTTCATGTGCTGATGATGTCTGTCTAAGCCATGAAGGCAGGGCCCTGGCTTGAGTGAGTAGTACCATCTAAGTGAACTTCTCTGGCAAATGCAGCCCTTATCCCAGCAGATGAACTGTAAATACTGTTAATGATAGCCATTAACATACTTCCCGCTCTTTCTTACAGCCAGAGCAGTAGAATTAGGAGAGTGGAGAGGGTGTAAATGTTCTCAGTTTTCCCAGTGCTGGGAACAGAAAAGGAGCTGCTTCTCTTTAGGTTGCTTTTCATCCATCCATCATAGCAGTTTTACTGCCCACTTCCTCTTTCTAGTCAACTCCTAAGCCTTTTACTTTGCCAGTTTCTCTTAACTTGCACACTTTCTCCTAGCTTAGCCACATCACCCACATCTGCTTACTGCACCAAACTGTTGCCAATAGTTTCCCTCTTCTCATAGCCTCCTGTTGCAAAGACTTCTGCCCTGAACTCCTCTTCCCCCTTGTCTACCTTCCTTGAGTTATTTTCCCATGACTCCTGTACATCTGAGCTACTGTCAGCTCCTTGCAGAGGGGGAATCTTCTCTTTTATGTATCAGTAAAGTGCTCAGAACATTTATATTGCTCTATAAATAAGGATAGTAAGAGTCTAATGCTGGCAGCTCTGGCAAGTACGTAGGAAAAGGATGCTGGCCTGCCCATGGAATGAGATCATTCTGTTTACTGGAAGATTTCATACCAAAACAGGCTTCTGCCTGGAGTCCAATACCTATCAACCCCCCCTGAGTCTAGCAAAAGCAAAGATAGTGCTGTGTTAAGGAGCTGTTTTAATGCAACAGTTCTCAGCACTGCACTTTAAACAGGCAAGAAATACTGAGTTACAAAGAGTTTGTATGAGAAATACTGTCCTGATATGCCAGTCAGTGAAGTGTAACTTCTGCTGTCCTAGAAAACATCTAACAGATTAGGGCCTGGTCCATGAGGAGCTTGAAATCAGAGATGATGCCACTAACCCAGCTGAAGATTTGTAATGTGTGCACTTCTAAACCACTAAAAGGACACAAAGACACCAGACCCAGTCCTCCGGAAAAAAAGGAGCCTTACAAAGCTGGTCTTTCTACAAGAAGTCTTATCATTACAGCCTGACTCTTCAAGGTGGGCTGAGTCATCCCCATGCACAATATTTCTGGGAACAGAGTACAATGCTTATAGGCTTCTAGAGATGAGACTTATCACTACCACTGAACCAAGAGTGAGACAGGGAAGGGAGGAGAAAAAAATCCTTCAGCACAGTTCTTGTTTTCACCACAAATGGCAGGACTGTGCTGCACACCTCCAACTCCAAATTACACTTTTGCAGAATTCAGGTAGTTGTTATTTGAAATCATTGCCAGAGCGGGAAGGAAGGGGTGAATGCATAATCTCCTTTCTTCATCCTCTTATCTACAAATCCCAACAGGTATTTCTGCTTGCCTTTGAGTTATTTCAGCTTGTACACATAAACTGATGGACCACTGATCTGCAGATGGAGGGTTGCTTGTAGATTATTTTGGGATATGTATGCAAGATAGAAGACATAAGGATACTCTCTCAGTTATGTTCTAGCCCCACAGGCATGCTATAGCCCAAGCAGCTTTGAGGGACCTACACTGAGCTGAATGGTAGGGATTTTTCCCCCTGCATTTCTACCTCCATCTCTAGCATTTGAATGCTTATGTCCTTCCACAGGCACCAGCACAGCCAGCAGGTTAAAGGAGGTGATTCTCCCCCTCTGCTCTGCTCTCTTGAGACTCCACCTGGAGTACTGCACCCAGTTCTGGAATCTCCAACATAAGAAAGGTATGGAACTCTTGGAATGGGTCCAGAGGAGGGCTATGAAGATGATCAGAGAGTTGGAGCACCTCTGCTATGAGAACAGGCTGAGAGAGTTGGGCTTGTTCAGCCTGAGAAGAGAAAGCTCTGGGGAGACCTTATAGCAGCTTTCCAGTACCTGAAGGGTGCTACAAAAAAGGCTGAGGTGGGACATTTTACAAGGGTAAAATGTGACAGGATGAGGGGGAATCACTTTAAATTGGAAGAGGGAAGATTTAGATTAGACATTAGGAAGAAATTCTTCACAATGAGGGTGGTGAGACACTGGCACAGGTTGCCCAGGGAAGTTGGGGATTCCCCAGACCTGGAAGTGTTCAACGCCAGGTTGGATGGGGTCTTCAGCAACCTGGTCTGGTGGGAGGTGTCCTGCAGGGGGGTTGAAACTAGATGATCTTTAAGGTCCCTTCCAACGCACACTATTCTGTGATTCTGTGATTACATGTGAGTTCCCCAGATTCAGAACCAGCTACCATCTCAATGGGATAAAGATCAGCTATCAAATAAGCTTACTATCACCTCTCCACTTCACGACTGGAGCTGCTCCTCCAAACCTCATGTGCTGCAACCCAGTCAAACTATCACCACTGGTCACAGCAGTTGCTTCAGTGAGCGGAAAGGATGCTGTGTCTTTTCTAGTACCCAGTAGAAAGACAGTTTGTTTGAAAGACAGTGTATAAGCTGTTTCCATACCAGGGCAAGGGAGGGAGGGAGCAGAAAACCTGGCATAGAGGGAGGGTGGGTGAGCAGCAGGTTCTGGCTTTACAAGAGGATGATAAATGATAACAGCATTATGAAGAAAACCAAACATCTTTCATGCTGTCAGAGCAATGAAGCCAGCACATAACAAGACATGGGCACAGGGCAGTGCAGTTGCTTTCCAGAAAAATGCACAACTATCAAGCTACTTCTGCTTTTCCACAGTGCATTGACCTCAGTAGGCCAGGTCAGCGCTGGACGTCAGTGCAGAAGAGCTGTGAGAGGATGTGGATTGGAGAGCTCTAGATGATCAGGGACTTCTTCCCACACTGCCCTAGTAGTTACCAAAGGGTACTGTGGTGCACTGCAGAGGAAGACAATAGCATTGGGACCTTAACCCAGAAAGGAAAGAGCAGGACCACAGCATCAAATACCCTCCACAGTGTTCCCCCAGATCTGGACTCCACACAAAGCTTTGCCCTCCTGCAGATGGATATAAAATTCCCTTCCTGGGACTTACCTCATCTTCACAGGAGGAGTTCATCAGGGCAATGGCAGTAGCTGGTGAAGGCAGTGCTGCAAAACCAATCACCTCTGTAAGGCTTTTTGAGGAGCAGGTTCAATGAATCAGTGTTCTGTTGAGTGCAGATGCTTTCCTGCCTCTTTGTAGTCCAAGGGCTGGCAGTGAAGAAAATGCTAATGGCCAGCATGAGATGGGGTGTCATGCCCATTTTTTTTTCACTAGCTCCCTGTTGTCTCCTTCTATGCCCAGAGTTGTCCCCTGTTCCCATTTTGAATTGACAGAAAACAATAGTCCATGAACATATGTGCGTGTAGTCAGGAAGGACTTTCAAGAGCCATTGGCCTGACAGACCATTCCTTTTAATATTAGGTGGTGCTGAAAAGTCATTCCTGCTAAAATTTAGTGAAAATCATTCCTGCTAAACTTCAGTTCTCTTTAGCAGAACAGTAACAATACTTGCTTCTTCCCCTGACAACTACAACTCACATTCCTCCACTAATGGTAAGAGACCCAGAGAGCCATTATTATTCTTAGCTTACATCTGGAGAATCTGAGACACTGTAAGGGAAGTGAGCTTCCAAGATAAAACACATCAAGGATTCAAACATAGGCTTTCACAGCTCCCTACTCTCCATGTTGTTTACAATCTCTTTGTTTTGCAAATGCTGTCTCTCAAGATGATCTAAAACCTCTAGCAACTCACATAATTAACCATTGGACTGTCCATGAACTACGTATGCAGTCTCCTCATCTCATGGCAGACAACAGCTCTAAGATCCCATCAAGCAAGAAGGCTCTGCGATACCAGCTTGGGATTCTCTTCTTTTGGCTTTGAGGACCGCTGGCTACTTTCCTTCCTTCTGTGAGGGGTGGCCACAGACACAGAAACTTAATCAGAATTAATTGCTTTGTTAAAGACACACAGTGCTCAAGACCACAAGAAAAACAGAAAAACTGTGAATATTTAGTGGAAAAGGCCTTTGGAGAGAGGCATGAATCCAATGTGTCACGTGATAAAATGCAACAGAAAATGCAAATCCAGCCTGGAAGAAGGAAATAGGAAGGAATATATGAATTCACATACCAGGTAGAACTGAGCATTTCTGGGGAATCCTGAAACCATCTACTGAAGCCATTAAAATTAGTTTTGTGTGTAGCGAGAAGAATGAATTCCAGTTTCCTACAGATTTGTGTCTTGTGCTGAATTTACTATGAACTCCAATGAGAGTTTTTCCCACAATTGGGACATTCATGCACTTCTTTTGCCCGACTGCCTTTTGTCCCTCTAACAAGGGGTGAGGTTAGGAAATTTTCACTCAGTGCAGACACTGAAAAATTGTCTTCTCTGTCCAGGGAAATTGCTGGAACCTAGCACATTCAGGTCTCTGCATCACTTTCAAGTAAATTAATTCTAGGGTGAGAGGTTCAACTCAAAAGTAATTGTGAGGAACAGGTGAAAAAATATAGACAGATAAAGACAGTCACAGACAGACAGTATGATCACTTAAGCCTTGTTCCATTTGGAAATGAGGCTTGAAGGAATTCAAATCTTCTCTATATGTACCGGAAAGAGAAAGTTTACCAGAAAATTGCTGGGTCTTCCAATTATAAGAAGATTTGTAATATAAGAGAAGGATTAAGAAAGACAATGATACCATAAGTAAACAGCACTATTTCTTTGGCACCAAAAATTTTGAGCAGAAATATAACTTGAAATTATTCTTTTCAGATGATAAGGATGAATCTTGGAAACAGAAATACTCACAGCAGGAAGAACTGGAAAAAACAATAAATGGAAAAGAAACAATCTCCTAGGATTTTACGTCTTTTGCTTGGGACCCTGAAGAAAATGAAGAATAGAGCAGGTTTGTGCTGAGACAAAGCACTTTATAGTATTAGGATTTGCTGCTCCACAGAGTGAAGCCCAGCCACCTACCCAGCCTCTACAGGGCAGTAAAATGGCTGTGGTCACTGGAATTAGCAAGGGCAAAATCAGGCCCACCGAAAGAGAAAAGAGATTCCACTGCCAACCTAGATGGTGATGTTCAGCACGTCTGTGCACCTTCCCACTGCTGGATATATGCTCATTTCTCTAACCACTCCTGGCCTTGTTATTCTAAATAAGGATGAAGAATAATGAAGATATCTCTTCTGCCAAAGACCTGAAGCTTTGAATTACTTTTTTCGTGTTGGACGTGGCCTTTTTTTCCTCCACACACCAGGAGTCTCATTCTGCATCCTTTGTGGCTTAGTTTAGCTCCTGCTCTTGGGACATGTTTTCTCCCCAAGTCAAAGTGATTGATTGAAGTTCTGCACGTGACCTGGGAAGTCACATAAGTGTTACTGCACTAATACTAACATTGGTTCTCAATAAGGTCACACACTGAAAAGCTTAGCAAGCCTCTGAACTGGAAAAGAGAGAGTAAGAGTGTTGGAGAGTAAGGAATAGTAGTCCTGCTGGAGCATGATGTGACCCACTGGGACCCTTACTGTGATTCTAAATAAAACAATATCTATGGTGAGAGTCAAAGTCTGGGGTGAAATAGTTGTATGGGGAAGTAAGAAAAATCATCTAACAGTGTCTGAGCAAAATCTAGGATGTATAAAAGCCTAAGATGTAAGCCAAAAGCTTATGACATAACCGTAACGATTATTTCTCAATAATGCAATTATGGAAGCACCTTCGACCCAAGCACCAGTGCTCCTCCACAGGGAATGTAGTCAGTCTTGGCCCACCATCCCCAACGATAGTCTAATGTCATTCTAGCCTACACGGCTATGCCATCTTCTCTGTTGCCAACCACTCAGATCCTCTAGTACCTTCCTGCCTCTCGGTCCTAATCTGGACCTTCCTTGTCACATAAAATGGATTTTTTAAATGCATATTTAACGTCATAGAATTTATATGCCACTGAGGAGAAATTCACACCCTCCCCCCAAATGAAAGAGAGGAGAAATAAAATCCTGTCCTTGACTTAACCTTTTACATACACTATCTCAGCAAGGATAGAATTCATTCAGCAACAGTTCATTGTAGCTTTATTTCTAAATCACAAATGACCAGTGCCTGACCCACAGGGCAATTATAGCCTCCAGAACTGTACAGCAGGGTGAGATAACCTGGTGACTCTTTTACCATTCAAATAGTTTCCAGTGATTCTCTCTAGAAGTCCCAATGTTCAATGCTCAACTCACACAATTTGTTTGATTTCTATAGAGCACCACATGGTTTGCTGTGTAGTTTTCCTGGCTTGAATCTCTTTGTCCAGACATGGAGGACTTTTAATTTGTTGCACCATGCCCTATCATCAGTATGTTCACTGGGAAAGAAGCTGGTTTTAATTTCAGCTCTCCGCAAGGCTGACAATGCAAGGCAGCTTGCGCCACTGAACCAGTCTCCATTAAGTGTTGTTCCCACAGGAGGTGCTGTATACCCCACAGGAGCACACAGAGGGTTAACATTCAGTTCTTCACAGAGACAAATGGTTTGTGTTGAGGAACTGATACTGGGAAGGAAGAAAAAAAAAGCCCCTTTTTTATTATTCTGAGGTGCATTTTAATTTGCACAAGCGACATTGTATCTGTGATGGATTACACGAAGGGAAACATTACAGCCCAGCAAGCTCAGCAAGAAAAAAATAAGGGAGATATGGGGAGGATTAAAAACAACCTATTGGAATGCAGAATTCTGATAAGGGGTCCATGGTGCCTTCAGACTCGGAGCAGGTGGAGCTCAGAGTATCAAGAAAGAGAAGGGGCCTGGTATGGGTTGAGAAAAGAGGTGAGGTGGGAGCACAGACTGGAAGAGACTCTTTGGTCACGTAGTCTACTCTCTCTTACTGCTACCAGCACCATCACAGATGCCCTTTCGTAAAAGATCAGGCTTCATCTTAAGATTCATTGTTTCTTTTCCCTTGGAAAGATGTTCCAGAGTCTCACTTCTTTTCCTGATCATTAGAAACCTTCGTTTCTTTGCAGGGGGGTTGGACTAGCTGTCCTTTAAAGGTCCGTTCCAACCCAAACTATTCCATGATTCTATGAATTTCCAGACTAATTTATTCTCAGTCAGTTTATACCCATTTGTTCTTGTGCCAACATTGTCCTTAAGCTTAAATAGCTGTTCTGTCTCTTGAGAGTTTTGTGTTTTGATGTATTTATAGACAGAAATGACATACTCTCTTTTCTCATTTTTCCTGACTGAAATAGCAAAACTCTTAATATCCTGTAACATAGACTTCTCCGTACCACTGGTCATCCTAGGACCTTTCTGTGCTCTGTTTCCCTTCATATCCATCCTTCTGGGATAGTGGTGGCTGCAACTATATGTGCTATTTCAGGAGTGCTAATAACAGGCTCTTGGACAATTGCACTATAGTTCCATTTCTCTATAGGAAACATGTCTATGCTGAAAATGCCTCCTAGCTTTGGACCTTTCATCACCACCATCCTGATTGTTTGACCAAGGCCATTACTGATCAAGACAAGATCAGTCCTAAGAAAAGCCTCCTTTCAGAATAATACTTCAACTTTCAGCACTACTTGTTGCTGTTCCCTGCTTCAGTCACCCTTATGATTCCTCCACTAATCACCATGCAGCACCTTATCTAATTCATGATAAAGAAGCTCTAGCCAGTTATCTTATGAAAGCTGGCTATCTCATTGCTTTTTATCCCATCTTCTATTTTGCTCTTGTGCAGGCCTTTTTCATTTAAGAGTACAAAACTACTGTGCAAGCTAGAGAAAAACGTCTATTGCCTATGGCACAAAGATAGGCAATTCAGTCCCCTTGTTGGGGAGAGCAATGGTGATATGCAGTGGTCTTTTTACTACAATCTAATATTTTCTTACACACTCTTTGGGGTCTCAGCAGCATAACCAGATCCTTTGCACTCCTCCTTTCTCTTTGTATCCAGCCTCTTCTTGTTTTGAACTAATATAAAAAAAAAATTTTTCCAGAGGTATTGCCTTAAATTAAAGAAGATAGATTTATAGCACTTAAAGATGGAGGCCTTTAATAAGAATATAAATGCAGCTTGGTAGGTGGTCTGAGAAATGCCCTAATGCAACAGGAGAGACTAAAGAAAGCAAGCTGAATTAGGAAGCCTGTTGGTAAACCAAAGCATCACATTTTTGTACTGTGAATCATAGAGAGTATTTGAACTGACCCAAATAAAAATTTATCTGTTCATTTACACGATCTTATTATAAAAATCCAGGCATGTCCACAAAATGTAATGAAAAAACCCAATCCAGAATATCCTCATTGATAATCACATAAATACAAATAGTCAGGCTACTCCAAAGTCTAGCTAAACTTCAATTCAGAATAGTACTGAATATCTGGAAACAACAGCTACTTCTCTGGAAGATATACAGGCCCAAGATCTTCTTTAATCAGAAGTTAAAAGCCTATTACTGTAAACCTTGGAGTTTTTTCCTGTAGAAAAAACTAGATTAGGCCTGTAGGACCCCTAAGGTCACCATAGCTGGGCTCTGATGCACCACATGAATGCTCTGTTGAAACCATTTGGCCATCAGTGCATGTGCATACTGCAATGTAAACACACATCTGTTTGTCTTTCCTATACTTCCGTAATCATGGCTAAAATCATAGGGGAAGATGTGAGTACTCGAAGCCTAATGAATTCAGACATAAAGTGCTTGTTTTTATAAGGCTATCATTCCTTGTCATGAGTAAATGCACCTTGGTCTCACAGAAAGATGCTATATCCTGATTCCTTGCACCCTGCCAGCAAGAAATGCTCTTTTGCTCCAATACTATCCGGCCCTGACTAATGCTACAGGCACAGTGCAACTGTCCCCCTGCCTCCCTTCGTGTGTCTTCTGGAAAGTTACAGATTGGACCCATTCAGTTGATCAGGCAGGAACAGAGCTCTGCATCCTTCCCCACTGCCCTGCTGCCTCCATCAAACTACCAAGGATCACAAATGCTTCTTTTTTATTTCAGAGTCAGTAAGGTTAACTGCATACTACTCCTAACAAGAAGGTAAGATATTCAAAGACAACTTCCAGCAATGTACTTTTCTCATTACCTGGGGCATCTCAGTACCACCTGTTAATGAAAACTTGACTGTGATCACTTCTCAGAGCAGAGCTGAACTCTGCTACTGGAACACTCTAGAAATGCCAGTGTTACACTTGTATTTGTCATGTCACAAAAGTAATAAAGCCTAGCCTCAACTTTCAGAAAATGTTAAGTGGAAATTTTTATTAAAATAGTGTAGTATTCCAAAATCTGCTTGTCTCACTGTGCCTCACTGTCCATCTGGCTAAACCTTTTCCAAGAAGACACCTTGCTATATGCTTGAAGAAACTGTGTTCTCTCTTCAGAAGATACATGAACTCCACTTCCACCTCTAGGGGAGTAAAATGTGCTGCTTTGACAAAAGTCATCGCAGAAAATTATGAAGTGTACAGTGGTATTTGGAAATTTCAATGTCAGCTAGTTCGTAATAGGCAAATAACTGTGGGAGCAGGATGAGACTGAATGCATTAGGTGAGTCATTCAAATTGAATAGTTTAGGCAGCTCAGGTGTTAAGTCCTGTTCCTTTACACTAACCTTACTATCCCTGAAAAACAACAGAACTGTAAAGGATACCAATGAGTACTTCTAGGCAGGGATTCTGAAATACAGCCATTTCCCTCTCTCCCAGTGCATCCCTAATCCTGCCAGCTCCTTTCTTTTCTAAGTGAGGTTTAGGCAAGCAGGCAGCACAGCCTAATTGGTTTCTTTGATGTGATGGACATAGGAGGGGATCAGTTAAAGAGCTCCATGATAACCTTCCTCACTGAGATTTGTTTTTAAGACACAGTGGATGTGGCAGGTAGCATTATTACAGCCTGAAAAATCTCTCGATATGGGAAAGGTCCTTTCTCATTGTGATAGTGTCATAAACACCCAGTCCACCATCTTTCTGTGGATCAAATAGGCAATTCTCAGCCCCACTCCCGGTGCAAAAACATACACCCAACTTGTGTGGGAGGGACAAACCTTCTCTCCAGAATCCTAAGCAAAGTGTTCTCACAGGGAGAGTGACAATGAGAACAAGCAGCAGGGAGAAACGTTGATTGCCATTGCTCCTGCCATAATTGTCCTGCAGAGAGACCCTCAGGCATACCCATTCCCCCACATCAAATGTGGGTTTCAAGAAAAATCATTCTACTTCAAATTCACAGGTATTCTGTCACTGAAGTTCTCAGATTTGCTCCTGCTCGCAGCCAGCAGAATCAGTACTGTTCGTAGTGGCGAATGGGCAGCTGGCGTCACAAGGAGGCTGGGAGGTAGTAAAGAGAATGTAAGGCTTTTGCTTCTTGTATGGGAAGGCTTAGGAAAGCTATGTAACAGATTCAAAGGAAGATGAGGTGGGTGGGAGGCAGTCCAGGCATGCCCAGAAATCTCTGCTCAGTTTTACAGAACACTGCCAGGTTTCAGACTACTCAACATAATTGTTGGCCTCTGCTTGTACACAGAGCCTGCATGTTTACTTACTGCCTTGATGCTGTGACTGTGTTTTTCCAGAAAAACACAAGTCATAGGAAGGAAATCAGGATTTCTAGCAGCCAGATCCTGAAAACAACACAAGATCCTTTTTTAAGAGGTTTTTCCCTGACAAATTTCACACTGCCATGAAACAATGGAGCTGTCAGAGCATCTAAACATTAAAGTTTAGAAAAGCTTGGTTCAAGGCAAACTATGGTTACTGCCTCTTTCTCTAGAATGCGACTGCTGTGAAAAAAAAAGGTAGGGATTTCTAGGGAAACCTCTGACTGTTAAATCACTTTTACAGAGTTTTTCAACAATGAGAAAACAGAGAAAGGCAGTTTGGTATACGCCAGGTCCTTGGGAGGAGCCAGCTGCAAAATTAATCTATTATAGAACAAACTTTTAAAAATTATATTCAAAAAATATATGTCAAAACTTCAAGGATCTTTACCTAAAAGAGACTGTCAGTGTTACCAAGCTGCTGCTGTGTCAGATGCTAACCCAGTGCCCACATGTCTGAGTACACAGTGAATCTCAGTTACCCTACAATTCATGACACAAGTTATGGGTTAATTCCACATGTAATGGATGACTTTGCCAAGATTCAGTCAAATCCTTTATCTTACTAAAAACAACAGTGTCAGATTACAATTACTAAAGAAATTTCAAGTCACACAAAGCTTTAGACACTATACCCAAAACCTCAATGGGGCAAATTTTACGCATCCACAGACTACTGTCCTCACGAAAAAAAGCAGCTCAAAGATTTTTTTTCTCACTAACTCTCTGGGTACTCCAAGCCCCTCTCCAGCCTCCTAGAATGCTGCACTAGGTCTAGTTTTGCTGCATATTTTAGGAATACGATGTGTTGGAAACACCTTCCACAAGCACCATTTGTGTAACTTCCCTTTAGGAGTCCTTGCCTGCACATTTCCTCCACAGGTCTAACAAAAGAGGTTCACCATTGACATCTTCATGTCTACATAGGCAGTGGGGACTGGGATATTCCCAAGTTAGAAATCATTCTGTTTAGTTTATAGTACAGTTTCCACTGCAATGTCAGCCCACTGCCAGACACCTGAAAACACAGTATCCTTCCTTATGGCAGATTCTTCTCTCTGTAGTGAAGATGGATTTATAAATAACAGTACCAACAGCTCCTTTCTCTGTTGTGCTTTTAATGATAATAAAGCGACGGGAAAACAGAATGCACATTCACAGAATGACAAGTCTGACTTTGAGTCAGCAACTTCCCCTGCATGTCATTAGAATGGGCCTCTTTTTAGCCTCTATTTTCATGTGCATGTTCAATAGCAGAATTAAGATTTACCTTGTATTGCTCCTCATGGAAAAATATTTCAAATGTAGAGTGCACTATTTCAGCCTTTCTGGATGCACTTAACAGCGCCCAACGTAATATTGGGGTTTGGTCCATAGGAACATGTTGTAGGATGAAGCCAAATTTCCACGATCTCCAAGTAACTCTCTCTTGTGCATAGATTGCCCATAGAATACACTAAGCTCAGAGTATTATTGGTCTTTAGGGTGCTGTGGAGTAGTATTATTGATTATTGAGTTACATAGTGAGTGTCAGCAACCATTCTTTGCCTGACAGGATGGAGGGAGTGTATATGAATCACATGGGGTAGGAATGACTTGAGTCACTCTCAGTTAGCATCCCTATTTCTTTATTGAAAGATGCCTGTGATACTCCTTGGTCAGAAAATAACACTTTAAAGAATAAGAATAAGGAGAAAATAACAATTAAAAGGAAAAATGAGAACACAGGGATTTCCCCTACTCTTTCCCAAAGAGAAAAAAAGATAAACAGACAGATAAATATGAACTGACTTGTTCCCTTTGCCAGCCTTGTTTTGCTGTAAAGGCCTCATGTGAAGAAGCTACACTATAATTAGCTCCTGTTTTGTTTCACTGTTTATGCATAAAGGCATCTCCTCAGATGGAGATGGCAATAGCCACTGCAGAGTATGCCAGCTATTTTCTTGCTCATGGGTTCTGCCACCAACCAATTCCCTTGTGTGATTTATCACCTGGTAATTCATCTTTGCCATCCATTATCCTGCACAAAAAGCATCTCTGAACATCCGCTTTCTCAGCAGCATAGCAGGCAGAGCTGTCACTTTGCCTACTCTTTTCTCAACAGGACAAGGGAATTTTGTCTTTTGAGATTCAGTAAGCCTCACGGCAATTTGGCTGAATGTCTTACAGGTGAAAATACCAGCTCTGTGTACATTAGAGTAGACTGATGATCTGTGTAAACATTTCTCTAAAGTTGAGATGGCTCTTCTAACCTAGGGCTTGCCAGCATCTGCAAGTGTCATGCAAGTTAGCCCTCATGAACTTTCTTTATTTTCCACGGGCTCTTTAAGCATTAATTAATGAAGCCTCCAAAAACTGTTTTACTGAAATCAAACAGATATGTTGCCTCTATGCTGAACTGGAAAACATGACGTACAGTGATTTCAAATGTTCCAATGGTAGCTTGTGCAAATATTCAGTAAGCAATAATTGTATTGTGAAACAATATGTATAAGCAACAGAGTGTTTACTCATTGATGTCTGAAATCTATTTCTAGGATTTTTATGCATGCAGTCCATGTGTATCCACCAGCATGTAAATACACCAGACTTATGGTACACTAGAATATCATTCAGAAGAAGTATCAAAGGTTTTTATATTAGAAAGTTATATCTATATTAATAAATTCAACACATTCTCCTAAAGTAGACGTTTATTTATTAGTACAAGCTTGATTTAAGTTGGCTTCATGTACAGAATCAATGAAGCCAACAAGAGTTTCTTGTGTGGAACTAGTCCAAATTATCAGATTTTAGGTCCAGACCAGTGCCTCCATATTTGTCTGACAGCTAGCTAGGAACTATTCCAATACAAATATTAGCACTGTTGAAGCATAGACAGAAAAATGGCACACTACAATAGAAATTAAAATTCTCCTGCCTGCAGCTGTGCAGCTCACAAAATAGCTCTATTCTGCAAAAAACTCTGTGTACAATAAAGAAAAAGGGGAAAAGGAAAAAAAAAGTTTTCCTTCAAAGGCTCAACAAAAAGCAACACATCTTTTCAAGAACAAGACATTCACCTTTGATACAGCTATACTGTATCTAGAATTTGTCACGGGCTTAGGGACAGGACTCACAAACCCAAAGAGAGTTCAGGTTATGGAAAATAATTAATTTCTATTCCTTCAGCTCGGTCAACCTCATGGGGGGAGGTGCCAGAAAACATTACTGCCCTCCCTTTCTTCAAATTAAAAAAAAAAAACCTAGATGAGGAGGGAAAGGGGAAATAAAGATACAGAAAGAAACTGGGGAGGGAAGGATTGAGGACGGGGAGCTGAGAAGCAAGAAGAAAAAAGCATTTGTAAAATTAAAAGGCAGGGCCCCATCAGATTGTGTCAGGCAGGGGAAAGCGTGTCGTAGGCAGGAGTAATTGGTAATCGGAGCAGAAGTGAAGAAGGGGATGATTTATGGGAGCATGGAGACAGGGGTGGAATAATTTTTGGAGCAGAACGGGGAACTTACTGAACGCCTGAAACTCAGCTACTTATCCACTCGTTCTCGTGATAAATTAGCTCTTGTTTAAAGTAACCGGAGCTCCATTTTTCATTCTGATTACTACACTTGATATCTCTCTCTCTCCTGTTTCTTTCTGACCACTGCCCCTTAGCAGGTCCTCTGAGCTGAAGCAATGGGTTTACAGAAACTCTTCACGCCTCCATTACACTGTTTGGTGTGTGTGTTCCCCCTCCCCATTTCAAATTACTGTAGGGTTAACTCTTTAAGTTGTTGTGTGTTTCCCTGACCTGATTAAACTCTTTCTCAGGGCTGACCTGGGAGCATATGGAACATGATCCTCCATTTATGCTATGGCAGGGGGAAGGTGGGCACGGGGAGGGTGTTTATGGAGTGTGTGTGTAGCGAATTCTTGCATGTAAACAGAAAGAGGACAGTCATGAGGAGTCAGAAAGAGGAGTCATGGCTTCCATCTTTTGTGTGTGTGCTTGCCACATTTGGAAAGCAGCAACATGTCTGGCCTAGAGCACATCAGGTTATTACTAAGAATGACTTATTTTACCGTATCACCCAAAGCCACCTCATGTCCCTCAGGGTCAAGGTCTCACTGTTCAGTTTACCACCTAAATTCATATGAAGACTCAGGTGAGACACAACAGGTAAGAGAGAAAACCAGTGGCAGAAAGAAGAGGTGGGCATACAGTGGCAGACTCTCCACAAGCAAGAGTAGATGATTCTAAGACAAATTCATTTCAAAATATGCTTGCAACAAAAAATTGTAAGACATAAATATCAACTTTCTTACTGACATTAGAATCAGTAATTTTCCTAAAAGATGAAAATATTGAAGAGGATCACAAGGAAATATTTGAAGGATGAAATGGTTTTGCCAGTCAGTTCAGGGAATACAAAAGACACAAGGTACCATGGGAGATAAACCAGCTAGGTTTCTGCTACCTTCCCTTATGAGCAATAAAGACATGACGAGCAAATTGCTGAGAATACTGAGGAACAAAGTACAAGAACACACAAGCCAGGAGCTGTCTTCTTATTGCCATAAGTCTAGAAGAACTAGGATATGAAAAGAAGAAGGGGTTATTCACAGAAATTAAAAGATGACAAAGTAATTTTTCCACACATCAGCAATTAGCTGTAACAATCTTCACCTCAGCTGCTTTTAATGCCAGGAGCCTAGCACAACTGAAAAGGATAATGCTGGTGTAAGGACATAGGCATCTAGACCTATGTCAGTTGGTGCGGACTCTAACAGCCGAGTCCCTGCACAAGAAGCCAGCTTCTTGTGCAATGTCAGTAGATGCAACCCCACAGTACAGCTGTTCCTTAGCTGCCTCCTGCCTGGAGTCTTTTCACCCTTCACAACTCATTTTGTGTCAGTCACAGCAAATAACGAGATATCAGGTTAGCAAAGGAAGCCAGATCTGACACACCACAGCAGCACCTGACTTCTGATACAGGGCAGCACAGCCAAAAAGCCTTTCTGAACAACTATGCTGCCTGCCCAACACGTCTTTACACTCAGTGAAAACTCCATCACAATCCACAGGACACAGCATTAGTTAAACCGCACATTCAGTTCTAGCTCTTGGGAAGGAGCTGTATTCTGATGAGTGTTGTCAGTCTGATTTGCTGCTGCTTCCTGTCCTGTGACACCTCCCATACTGCCCACCCGCGTACACTCTCCAAGGTACAGTTCAGTTAAATCACACCAAGCTACATTCAAAATTGAGCCAAATCTAGCAAAGCTAGCATAAAATTAACTTGGGTTTATCTTATACTTCTGTAGCCAGCAAGTAGTATAACAACACGTCATCATTTTTATGCCAGAAAAGATTAGTATTATGGATAGGCATATTTCCAAATACAAAGATGCACCTCAACAAAACATATTCATACTACTGTTTCTCAACAGAGGCCTTTGTTTTATGGACTTTTAAAACTTATTCTATGAACAGAATGGTCTCCAATTTCAAGCAGAGCAATCTGACCTCCACTGTCTTCTTACTTATACTACTATAGAACGCTGTGTTACGTGAACAACCCAGTAGCACTGAACTCCTGCTGTTGCCTATGCTAGTGTGAAAGGCATTCTTTGAATAAGTAATTACAGCTTGAGTTACGAGGTGTTTAGGAGGAAAATCTAGGTAAAGTAAAAAGTTATTAAAAAAGCTATAAGCATTGCATTACTAAAACCAGCAAGGGACCAGGTTGCTTGGAAGCAATGATGGAGTCTTTGCCTCGAAGGAGTTACAGACAGTGCAAGATCGCAACCCTCCTGAACACATATTTGCAAGTTCTTAGCCTGATATGGTACTCAAAACTCACCAGAAAGGTATCTTTGGAAGATAAACAGGACCACCAATAGGATCACCATTAGTATCTCACCAGTAGTGTCAACACAGCTCAGCTGTGCAGGCAGAGAGTGCAGACCAAGGCCCAGAGTGAAAAGCAACTGCAAGAGAGGCAACAGGCAAGGACAAGTTGTGCAATAAAAAGGTGAAGATAATGAATGTGTATTTTCTTTGAAGTGAGTATACTGCACATCCTCTAACCTTGGCGGATCCCAGGGGGTTTTGGAAAGGGGATAAGGGTGGTTCACAGTTGTTAATACTTTTTTATTATATATTTTATTACATTAAGTAGAGGGCAAACTGATCACTATGACCAGACAAGGACAGGGAGATTAGCCTTACTGCAGTGATGGGCATTTTCTTACTTGGAGTCCAGACAGCTAATCTACACACCACGTTTCAGACAGCGTTCACTTTGTCTGTACATGATACAATCCCATCTCTCCTTCTCATACCTTTGATAGCAAGCAGCTAGATTTTCGGAGATTTAAGAAAACTAAAGGGTATGAAGATACTCAAGATTCTGAAAGTTTTGCTTTTATACATAGTAGTGTCAATCAACAAACATCTAGCACAGTCTCAGAGAGGAATCGTTACACTTGAGAATCCAAATCCATATGCTTTTTTTTAATACACTTAAAATTCCATAGTTAGAGGCAAATAGTTAGAAATCTGTATTTTCAAAGAGAGATTCCTAAAAGATGTGGAATAAGGAATTCAGTTGCTTTAAACAAATAAATAATAATAGTAGTTTTTAAAAAGGATTTTTCAGAATTAGCCCAGAACTGGAGCAGTCTGATTTCATAGAAAAAGACAAAAACATCAGTTGAGACAAAATGTCTGCTCCTGAAAAACTAGCATAAGGCACTAATCCAAGGGGACAGAACTGGCTGATTTCAAAGAACAGTACTCTCCTGCTCCGTGCTGCTGCACAGGAGCATATATTTTACACCAAAAGAGACATTTGTCCAGCAGGTTTCACGAGTTTTGGAATACTTCAAGTTGAAAAATGTAAAGAAAGCCTGTAAAATTTTTCTCTGGGGAGCTGAGTTTGTTCCAGATACACTGGGTAGTAATCTTGCATTCCTTACCACATCCTGTAAGAAGATAACTAGAAAATTAACTTAATTTTTTTTTTAATAATCAAAGAGAAGACCTACTGTTTTTACCCTTGGATCTCAGCTGACAGACTTGTCATGCAAGATATGGCATGTGAAAACACAAGCAGGACAAAAGAAGAAGGATCATTTTATGGAAAATTTCAAAGGTAACAGGCTACAATCTTTAAGTAATAATCTTCTGCATTCTTCAAGGAAGAGAAGTAAATGGGGCCTGAATGAGCTATATGGCTCAATTGCAACCTGCATGAAATTTGGTGTATCTGTAGTTTTAAACTGGCATGTAGAGCAGCTTGGAATTTTGAAAAACACAAACTTATTTTTCTTGAAGGACTCTCAAGTGGTCAAAACTTACTAGACAGGTCTTGCTATAAACCATATGGAGGGAACAGTTCCTGTGTTAAACTATGTTATATCCCCTTGTAACTATTTTCTAAATGACCACTGTCATGAGGGCTTACAGCAATGGCTTCTTTCTTCTACCTGACCAACACAATGCTAAGATAGCTTACAGACAAACCAGACGCAGCTTAGCATAAAATGGTGTACTATTTACCTCTGGCATCCAACTGCCTTTTTACTACCTTGGCTCCAAACTAGTCAAAAACTGCAGAATCAGAGGGTCATTCACACCTCAGCCTTCTTGATGAGGCTGCCAACAGAGAAACTTTCCAGTGCAACTCTCAACCATTTTCTCTGCAAAATGAGTAAGACACTAGTTCAGACAGGACACTAACTCATAGTACATGGCCGTGAGGTAGTACTGACTGGCTGTGTTACTCCAAGGTGAATGCTGCAGACTGAAGCACTACTTAATACACAGTCAATCAGCTGAGCAACTCTTATTTATTATACCTCAGTGCATCTGATACTGTAACCCAAAGTTGCACATAGAGCAGCTGTCTCCCTCAGTGACTGAGACTACCAGGACGGAAATACGACACATTCCCTCATGTGTTGACATATTCATCCTGTTTAGCCTAGAACCTCAGATGAGCAAGCAAGCAAGCAAGCAAGGAAGCATTATGTCTGCAGCCACCACCTTCCTGCCTCTGTCCTGCAAAACCAGGGGATAGCTTTCAAGGGAACATCCAGCACTCATTGGAAAGGAATAACCTAAATATTCAGGGAATGTCAGGACATCCCTTCCTTACAAAGAAAGCAAGCATTTGCTTATGGGATTGAATCAAAATTCAAGAGTTAGAGAGGTCATCATTGCTCACTGGACAGTGAAAGTTTCTCACCACTTATCTCCAATACCAAGTCAATGGAGGAAAATCTTTTGTGGAAACTTTTTTTAACAGGACCTGAAGTTCTTAGAGGTTCTTCCATTTCTGTTGGCCTTCTAGACCATATTGGAATTCAAATAACCTATCTGATTTATCTGGGAGAGTGTAAAATACCACAACTAGAAGGGAGAGCAAGATGGAAAAAAGAATCCTAAGATACAACAGTTATATTTATTTTCTTAAGAACTATCATTGCTCTCTTCTATGCCCCCTCCCCTGGCAAAGGTGAACTGCATATCTTTAGTTAATAATTAACTTGTCATGAGCTCCATCAATATCCCATCATCTAAGTGACAGAGGAAAGGGAGGCGATGGGGGAGGTGATCAGCACGACGTGCCAGCTCTGCCCGCAGTCTGTGATCTCGCCTCGGCCATAATAAATAGGATGAAATGCACTCCTGATAAATGCCCATGTCATGGAGAGATTTTACCTTCACTCAGAAACAATGTAATATCTCAGCTATTACCCAAAATAATTTATCAATGTGTAATAGCTTTGTGCAGAGCTCAGATAGGAGGGGAGCAGCGCTGCCTGAGATGGATGGATCCTACCTTCTGCTTTTAATTTTTAATGCTTGTAGGCAGCTTCACATTAAAGGCCAGGTGTCATATATAGACTTAATGTAAGTATGGGGTTCATGAATTCTAATCAGGCGAGAATTTCTCTCTCTCTTCTCTTGCTTTAGTCACTTTTCCTTCGTTTTTATTTATCAGTTTTCCTCTCTTCCTGTACTCCCATCTTCTTTGCCTCTCTCTTTTGGTCCATTTCTTTCCCCCTATTCTTCACATACATATCACTCCCTGTCTCTGTAACGAAACCATTTGGGTAGATATCTACTACTTCCAAGAACTCTACCATTACTTAAGGACAAAACAGAAGACTGAATCTTTTTTGCCTTGGTCCTGGTGTCATCATTTGCACCTAGAAGAACAAACTCAACACAAGTACCAGGCAGAATACTAGCATTTTATATCCAGGCAAAAAAACCCAGCACAGCAGCGATCAAGAGCGGAAAAGTCTGTACTATTCCATGAAAATTCATAGTGTAATTGCGTTACTGAAAAGATCCTTGCTGTAAAGGGCCAGTAGAGAAGGCCTATCCCATATGCCAGCCAAATCCCATACCTCTACAGAGAAACATGTTCCTTTAATTGGCAAGAATACAGCACTGGGATGAGTGGATCCAAAAAACTGCTGTATCCCAAGGTCTCATTTTCCTAAGATTTCTAGTCTCCTTGTAGCCATATCAGCCACAGAAATGTTCTTCTCTTCACTTTCAACATGAAAACCCAGCTGGGATATATCCCATCTGGTGCCCCGCATCAGAGGAATCTATTCAAGGACCTCTCTAGAAGTATGTTAAATCTCCAATATGGACAACAGGACATTAAAAACACACCACTAGGGTCCACATTAGAAATACCATTGTTTTATCAATACACTGCATTGAAGTATGACGTACTGTCTGGGTGAGACATACCGGAAAGCAACAGCAATGACAGCACCTCTTAGCTCTGTGCAAAGAACAAAGCCATAGGAAGGAAGGGGGAAGCACCACTTACTGGCCAGAATGTGCATCAGGGGACAACAAGACAGTTAATACAAGCAGCAGACACAAAGATCAAGGAAGAGCCACAGGCTCAGAAAAGGAAAAGATCGATTGTTTGAACAGCAGAGCTTTTGTTTGTACTCCGAGGTGAAGGAAAATAAGAGCACACCAAGGCAACGCTGCCCACAGGAGGAGCACTGCCAGAGCTGCAAACCCTTTTATAACCACTTTACTGACTTGAAAATTTTGAGGACACGAGTGTTGAGAGGAACTTGGGCTTTATTTCCTGCCTTCTGTTAACAAAGGTAACTTTTAACAGCTCCATTTGGTGGCTGGCAATGCGGGGACCACAGGCTGAAGGACTCTCAGGAATTCTTTCAAAAGAGAAGGCTCTCCTTGGGCCTAAAGACCAGAATGGCATAAATTCCATTGTCCCTTTTAGCAGATATACAGAGATCAACCACCTTTAGGGGTTGCATTGTCAGAGAGCTATTTCTCTTTGGCTCACCACTCAGACATCTTTCTTTCCAGAACATAAAGGATTTAAGACACTGGCCATTTATTCCTATGTGGTAACTGTCATACTCCTCAGCCTACCAGAACAACACAGCAAAGTTCACAAGCACCAAATTCATTACCAGAACAGTGCATAGGAAACTTTTCTTTCTTGTTTCTTAACTTCTGCAAGGATTGCTTTGAGAACATTCCTCTGTTTTCACCTATTCCTCTTCTCTTCACCTTCTTCACAGCTCTGCATGCCACTCAGTTCTGGAGATCATATCTGTCCCAACTAAAACAAATAGCACGCTAAAACAAATAGCACGCTCAAAACTTCACTGTCTTCGCCTTGCTACCCAGTAGCCGGTTGATCAAGAAAAGAGAAAGGCTGGTTGTCCCGCTGTGACAAATCCACTCTGCATGCTCAGAAGCCATCTCTATGTCTTTGTATTCAGCTTTGTGAATGTCAGAATAAGAGACTGCAAATCCATGGACAGCAGACCTGAAAAAGAAGAGGGTGGAAAGCCAAAGTTGTATTGCTGGGCCATAGTGTGGTACTTCAGGGTACAGAAAATGTGTGGCTACTTGTGGGCAGACGGTCTGTAAACTTCAGGCTGTCTATCAAGGTTCTCAGTTTTTATAGGAACACTTTACAAAGACTGCCTGTATGCCCATGACTTACTGAGCACATTTTGCTCCTCTATGTGTATAAAAGTAGCACTTCAAAGGCAAGACATTAGCATCCCCTTGTGCAGCAGGATTAGCATACCCTCTGTGATAAAGTTATCTGAACTAATAAGGAAGATAGATATTGTTCAAAGACAGACAGAAAGATAGACTTACCTCCCCCTAATACCACTCACTTAGTGGTTTTGGCCTGGCTTCAAACCAGGAGGAGTGCAGCATGCCCTGGTCTGTGTTGAATGTGGCTGCCAAATAGCCTCATGCAGACAGTGACTCCAATGAGCAACTGAGAGTTCTAAATTCATTCACTCACAGGCCAAGATCCTTCCTAACCCTAAGGGAGTGTGACAGAGAAAAAAAGAGAGGCACCCCGCAGGTAACACTCCCTTGCATCACACAGCCTGAGCCTAATAAGGGTCTATTGCTGTCTCATTCCATTGCTAACACTGTGACTCTAACTGCCGTGTACTACAAATTAATTCATTCCTTCAGGCCTTGCTATTCAGTAACTGGCTGTCACAGCAATCTCCCGAGGAGCTAATTGAGAGTTGTGATCCGTGCAGTATTTCCATTACTGCTGTAAAGACAGGCAGCCAGACACACACACATGCATGCTCGCACACACACAGCACAGGTTCCTCTGCTCCCCATAAAGGGAAGCAGATAACATGCCAGAGCCATCTCATGTGTTAAGTAGTAGCTGGAAGGAAGGGAAAACAGGAGGAACCATTGCCATGATTCAGACTGAGGTCACCCAAAATTTGCCTGAATGACAAGCTCCTCATTTATATTAGTGGAGTAAAATCCTCGACACACTCCTCATATATAGTGGCACTGTTCCCAAAGACTACAAATCCCATTCAACAAACCACTTCTATTTGAATGGTCTTCCCCATTACATGGTGGAACCTGTAGTCTCCAGTGAGACGCTTCTTGAATAAGGATGATTACAGTTTTAGCTGTGTGTAGCACAGTAGACGCTACTAATGCTGGAGTCTTACAGGAGTCTTACAGGTTCTGCGTAGCACACTAGAAGAGCTGTTAATTTGAGAAGAATGTATTTGATCAGTTACGATATAGTTCATTCAGGAACCTGGATAGCTTAGGCAAGAAGTCTGTTTACAAACTTAGTCTCTTTTTTATTTGTTTTTTCCTTTCATGCCTGGTTTCCAGAGTATTAGCAGGAAAACATTAAATACAGCACCTCCTGTAGCTGTGCCACCAGCTGATGAAGACTTCGCCATCTTAAAGGACACGTTTTATGTCCTACCTGACCACATCCTCACAGTTTGCACCGAGAAAGTAGAGGACACACAATTTTGTGCTACCACTGATGATTATTTAGCAGAGTCAGTTAGAAGGTGAGAAACCTGAGTTCCCTTGGGGGTTTGCCCACTTTTTTGAACTAACTCTAGAATTAACCGTACTATATCTGAGGACTTTTCTATGTACAAACCAGTTGATACAGACCAGTTCAGTAGGCACTTCTCCCACTGAGTGCTTTATTAATTCCAAAGCTCTGACAAGTTTCTTTTAAATAAAAGACAATCTCAAAGTCCATTATCAATAGGGAAGAAAATCACAACAATTATTTTGAACAATAATGAATGAATCCTTTAAAAATGTAGTTTTGGTGTTGGTCTTTTTATCCTTAAAAAAAGACTGTTTAAAGTTTCCCTAGTAATTTAAGTTCCATGACATTTTAATTTCAAAGCAAAACAGGATGCATTTGCAAGTGAGTTAAAGTAATCTATGCAATTATCATAGCAGTCAGACAGATCTAAGTCAACATCTCTAGTCATAGACAAGTTGAGACTGTCGCAATGGCAGAGGTAACTCAGATAGCCTCTTTACTCATGGCTATCTGATAGCTCATGCTAGGGAAATCTCAGAGCGTGAAGATACCCTTGCTTGGGCCTGGTCTGCTCTTACATAGTCCCAGGTATCTTTTTAGCAAGAGAACGAGCTGCAGGTTCTTCAGAGCATTCCAGAGAGCACAATTCTCTGACTATCAATGAAGTTTGGCTTTATAAAAATACCTAGGGAAGATACCTATTTGAGGTACATAGCCTTTAGGGCTTAGATAGAGGATCAAGTTATTGAGCCTTAAGAAGTCGTGGCATATAATCTTAGCTTGATAATTGAACACGTGCGTGCTCCTGGCATGTGATAAATGCAAGGTCATTTGACTTAAGCTAGGAGAAGACAGCATTAAGTGGAATTACCCCGTGTCTGCTGCAGGCTAGTTGTGCGCACAGCTCTGTTACCACAGCTCAGCTGATACATAGCAATTTGTTCTAAATTTTACTGCATATACAAACCCCGATTCTGCCCTCTTGTGACAATGTAATAGGAAAATGAGGTTCTCTTAGAAGTCCATAGCCTTTATTTGAAAGTTCTTGCTATAAGCAATGCAGTCACAAGCCGAACAGCTCTTGCGCATGTGCTGTTCCATAGTTCTGTCATGGGCTGGGGTGGGCAGAAGGGGAAGCTGATTTGGACTCACTTGATGTGTTGGCAAACAAAGAGCACTTGTGCCCATAGGCTCAGGGAAGTCTGGTAAGTTCTTGCAAGACGCAGTGAAAATCAAGTCCTAGGAAGTTTTTTTCAAGTTAGGGCAACATGGACAACTCTGGGCTGTAGCACTAGAGACCCAAGATTAAAACCTGGGTAAGTACTCACCCAGGGAACACACACATACTGTATGTGAGTAACGGGGTGTGTGGATCTACAGAATTGCCATGCTCCCTACTGGAAAGTTTTGACGTATCCTATACTGACAGAATATCTGAGGGGCAGCTGTATAATGTAACAGTGTGGAAACATCCAAAAGCAAAATAGTGAAAAGGTCTGTGATGTAGTAACTGGTCTCATATTCACTGGTTTGTGTTGTGTTGGGTACAGCTACATGAGGTCAGCCAGCCTCCTTGCTTTTTTCTAGCAAACCCAAGAAGAGAAGTAGAACGTAAGTCTATTTGTAGCTGTGACAATACACCACTGCAGTGAAACTCATCCTACCAATTAATTTTTGATATGCCAGGCAGTGGCTAGTGAAACATTTTCATCCATATAAACCTAATAGTAAAGTCCTGAAAATGATACACAACCACTTGTATAGATAAGAAAGGTTTAACAGTTAAACCTAAATCTAATTCTAAGCCTATTCTCTACCTTCACCAGCCAAAACATAAAGAGCTGCTCTCATACAGAAACAGGATGTTGTAGTGGAACCAACACCAATTCGACTAAGCAGGTTTAGAGATCCCCTATCAGCTTAATTAACTCAGTTCTCTCCAACAGACAGGTCTTAGGAGTCTTCCCATTAGATATTATATCTCAGTGCAGCAGGGCTAGACTTACAGTTCTACAAGTGTCATTAATCGTCTGTTAGGTTGAATGAACCACAGTTCCTTCATACTCTTCTTGCTCTCCAGCAAGGTTATTGCCCCCCACTACACCTTGATCTTCACAGGACGGTTATAAGATAGAGGCAAAACACTCCAGTGTGAAGCAGAAGAAAGGGCTGAGCATTCCAAGTTTATGAGATACACACTAACTTCTCTAGTATTGCCCAAGTCTGGAGCTGCTGGACGCATCAGACACACAGAGCTGAGAAACTGGAGACAAGCTAACATGGAGATGGAGATGCACCAAATCATCAGCTTCACAGCCGAAAGCAGATATAGCAACTAAAGCCCCTTCTCCAGCAAATCCAGGCCAGACCCAAGGCGCAGTACACTGCAGATGTTTCAGCTCAGGACATCCTTGCAGCTTGTGTTTAATGGAAGACACACCCATCTACCCTGTGAATAGATTTGTTGTTCCTGTGAGAACAGGGATCTTGAGAAAGGAGGAGTTGACCTTAAGCAGGGAGCTCATCAAATCATTTGGAAGGAATCTTTGGAGAAAAGCTAGTCCAGTCATGAAGTGGGACTACAACCACCCCTAGAACATGTCAGCTGTGACTTTGTCTAGCTGGGTCTTGGGGACTTCCAAGAATGGAAGTTCCATCATATTTATGGATAACAAGTTTGGTTGCAGAATGTTATCCCCACAGAAGTTTTACCTGTCCTTAATTTGAATGTTACAAGGCATAGTATGTACTGTCAGACGCAGCTGGCAGAAGACCAAGACTTATCTAGACTATTTGAAAAATGGTAAGCATAAAAAGAGCAAAAATTACCAAGTATTTGGAAACAGGCTCACAAAAACAGTGTGCAAATGCATTTCCCACACTACCTGCAACTCAGCACTAACTACAGGAACCCCTTCAGGGTTTCTATTTTCAAAAGCTTTCTCAGTCAGCAGAACTGAAGAAAGATTATGGTACTCTGATACTCCCTCTGACAGAATAAAGCTGCATGAAGGCAATCGAGAAGACATTAAACAATGTCTGACTGCAAGCTCAGTTTCCACAGCATTCTCTGTTCAGTAGAGCAGTTTACAGAGCAGAGATTTCAATCTCTGCTTATGGTCCCCCATTTATGCCACTCAGTTCTCCAAAGTGGTTATCAAGTGCAAATAAACAGGGGGACACTTGCCTCCTCTAGTTCTAATTAATGCCACTGAAACTCATCATTAGCTAGGTGTATGAGGGCAGCTCCTACACATGTAACCATTGATCAGGAAACACCTATTTTATGATACCAAACATAGGCTCTGCTGAGTGAAGGGAGCCTTTCCTTCAGGAGATGTTTGATTCAGTTCAAGAGAAGGCTAAAACACTAAAACTCATGTTGCTCTTTGCCCAATTTCTCACTAAAGCAGGGAATTAGTTTTATTCTGGTCTGCCATCTTCCAAGTTAACTCACTGCATAATTTAGTGTAGCTATCTTACAAATTACACTTAAAATCTCAGAACTAGTATTGGAAAGAACTTCTGGAGGTTATCTGGTCCAAACTCCTGCTCAGAGCAGCCCCAGCTTTGAACTTAAAACAAGTTGCTCAGGGCAAATTGTGATGGTCTTTGAAGACTATAGCTTCTCTGTATCCACTCCCATTATGAAGAACATTTTTGTTATAATTGTTGTAACTCCCCCTGTTGCAGGCTGTAATCATTGTCTCTCAACCTTTTGCTGTGCTTCTTCAAGTAGAAACCATCTCTGTCTTTTCTTTAACTATCCATTAGGCAGTTGAAGTCTACAATTAGATTTCCCTTAGCTTTTCCCTCCCCAGCTGAATAAACTCAGGTCTTTCAGTCTCTCCTTTTATCTCATGTGCTCCAGTGCTCTAAACTCCTGTGTCACCACTAGCTGGACTTGCTCCAATTCGTCAACATCTTTCCTATACTGGGCAGCCCAAAGACAGACACACAACTCCAGGTACAGTCTTGCAATTGCTGAATAGAGGGAAATAATCACCCCTCTCAACTTGCTGGATACAGTCCTATTAATGCAACCTGCTACGGTCTCAGCCTTCACTACTGCAAAGTCATGCTGCTTTAACTTTTCTATCAGGGACTTCAGGTCCTTTTTTTGCACAGCTGCTCTCTAGTTACATGGATTCTAGCTGACACTTCTTTCAAAAACAACATTCACTTTCCACCTTAGAAACGTCATAAAATCAGCATGCAATTTGTAAATCAAGGGCAGTAAATACACCCCATGAGTAGAACAGAGAACAGACAGTTTGTGAGGGTGCCTGAATTTGCTTGCAACTGACAATATAGGAGTTATTTAGGCCCCACCTCCTACTTTACTTCCTTTGGGTCCCTTACATGTTTATGTGAGAGGCTACAACTTTTGCCTCCTCTGAGGCCTCATGCACCAGATGTGGCAGGGTAGTTTGATTATCTGAGGTTCACTGGGGAGAGTAAAGAGGCAGCACATATGTGCTACCAGACTCAAGGGAAGCAGAAGGGACACATCCTTGCACCACGATTTCTAACCTGTGGGCAAAGAATAGTTGTCTGGTTCAGAGTACCTGGTTCAGAGCAGAGATGAGCAAGTGGTGAAGGAAAAGCCAGGAGCTGAGCATGCCCCTCATCTGTCACTCTGAGTTTGAATGAACAGGAGCAGGAGAATAAGAAAGAGGACCTGTCTAGTCAAGAGAGTAGCAGAAAATAGAGCAGGAGAAAGGTGGTTAAGGAGCTCATTATGCTTTCATCAAACTGCTTTCTTCCACCAGAATGCCCTAAAAGTGTTATCAGTGCCCCAGGAACAGATATACAACATCTCACCCAAATCAAGTTCCATACCTGGTTATACTTACTTCCCCAATGCACACATTATCAGATTTTATATCCTAACCTATTTGATTTCTAGCACTATTTACTTTTTAATTCACAGTATGTTTTGCTGTCCAAGGGTGGTTTAGAGTAAATTTCACAGAAAGTATCTGGTTCTACTTAATTTTATTTTAATTTGTTCACACTCTGCAGGTATGCCTCTTTCTTCCCTCTATCTGCTCTCCTTTCCTCTTTGCCCAAGCATGATAATCTTCTAAGACATGATCCATTTTGTCCGGCACTATCGCTATGTCAGGCAAGGGTGCAATCAACATTATAATGTTACTTCTGGCAACAGCCTAAAGCAGATACTTAAAGAAAGACGATTAGAGATGGGGCAGGAAAAGAATGGCTATGTCCTTCAGGCACTGGGCTGATGCTTCGGAGATCTGATTATAATAACCCCAAATCCCTTTCCAGGTGGTACTATAAATCACAGCGTAGTTTGGGTCATTTCCTTTCACCCCCTACCTTTGTCCTAAGTGTGATTTCACATTTTTCAGTTCTGTGAAATCCTCTATCATGGCGGTTCTTTCATTTTTATTTATTCACATATCAACACACTTTCTTGTCTATTATGGCTTCTCGTGAACTTCTTAGCCTAGAAAACTTCCCTTCCTCATTTATGGAGTTAGGTAGTATCCCTGCCACCTTCCTTCCCTGTGATTTACAAGAGATGTGAATTTGTGATGAATGCAGACACATTTACAAAAGCTGCTAACACAAACTTGGTAGTATCTTTGGGACTGTTTTGAGAGGCAAAAGGTAAGGCTGGTATAAGCCCTGTCAACATAGCTCCACAGCTACTGCCATATTAGTTGCATTCATGCTAAACACAGCATATGGTAAAACTTACCAGGTCTGATATTAACCAAAGAAAGAACCTTCCACCAGATACAGGAAATTACTTGGTGACCTACTTACTTAAATATATTAATCTTATATAACAGGAACTTGTAAGGTTACCAACATTCTGTAAGGACATGTCCTTGGCCGTATGAATCCACAATCTAAAAAAACAGATGCATACAGTAAATGTAGAAGCATATGCTGCCAAAAGGTTCCTGTAACATGGCAGAGTTTTAATGAGGAACTGATCATTTTGCCAGTTTGTCTGTTTATGTTACTCTGACTTGTTCAGATTATCTCTGTGAATTAACAAAATAAATTTATGGTATTTATTTTGTTTGTTTTGACTTTATATATTACTAACATCCACTCACGCAAACGAAAAGAACTCCATGTCAGATTTAGTATTAAAATATCCAATCCTAAAAAAATAATTGGTAGAATTTGGGCAATTAAGACACTATTAAAACAAAACCAATAATTAATAGTATCCTATCGCTTAGCATTTATACCATACTTTAGAAGTACTTCAAAAAAATTACTTGATTAATCAATTAGTCAAGAAGCTATAAAATTAGCTACATTAACTAATTAATTAATCAAGAAGCTATTAAAAGCCTGCCTGAAAGGATATCAATTGTGGCTAGAAATAACAATGCACTTGCAATGTTGTTATGCAAAGATAAGAATTTCAGAGTTGTGAAACAACAGTTTGCATGTCTATAAGGATTCACGTGCATGGATTTGAGATGCACCCTAAAGGTGTGTAGCATAGGAAAATAGAAAAGGGCTAGAACATGTATCATCAAATGTAAGAGTACGGGGTTGTTTGAAATGGCATAGTACAAGCTAGGGCTGATGTCCTGCCTTGCAAGAAATTCCCATCCTGAAGAAAAGGTAGGAAAAATTAAGAGAAAACACAGTTCTACTTTATTTATCAGACTCAGTATCAGCTGCTGCCTTTTTAACAGGTTTCCAGAGACCTACTGAGATAAGAACTAAAATGGGTATTTACCAATTAATTAATCTCTGATGAGAGGATGTTAATGACTTGTACGATATAGACTACTCACTCTATGACATGTCTCAATTCAGTCTAAGAAGTCTTTGCAAGAGCTTTGCTGTTAGCCAGTAGCATAAACTTCAGGTGGAGGGGGACCAAGAGCTGCACCCAAACACAAATGAAAAACATGAAAAATGTGATGCCCATCCACAAAAAGGGCTAGAAGAAATATCTGGGGAACTAAAGGCCTGTCAGCTTGAACACCATGCTTGGGAAGGTTATGGTGCAGATCGACTTGAGTGCCATCACATGGCCTGTACAGGACAACCACAGGATCAGACCCCATAAGCATGGGGTTAGGCATGGCAGGTCTTGCTTGACTAGCTTGACCTCCTTCTATGACTAGGTGAGCCGCCTAGAGGATATGGTAAAGGTTGTGGATGTTGCCTACCTAGACTTTACTAAAGCCTTTGACACGATTTCCCACAGCATCCTCCTGGAAAAACTCGCGGCTTGCGGCTTGGATGGGTAAAAACCAGGCTGGATGGCCAGGCTGAAGTAGTTGTAGTGAATGGAGTTAAATCTAGTGGGTGGCCAGTCACAAGTGTTGTTCTTCGGGGCTCAGTGTTAGGACCAGTTCTATTTAATATCTTTATTAATTATCTGGATGAAGGGATCAAGTAAGTTTGGGGATCGATAACTTTGCAGATGACGCTAAGTCAGGAGAGAGTGTTAGCCTGCTTGAGGGTAGGAACATTCTATAGAAATATCTGGACAGGCTGGATTGATGGGCCAGCTGTATGGGTTGTGCTGGGTCACAACAACCCCAGGCAATGCCAAAAGTTTGGGTAAGAGTGGCTGGAAAGATTCCCAGAGGAAAAGGACCCGGGGGTGGCAGTTGGCTGAACATGAGCCAGCAGTGTGCTCAAGGGGCCAAGAAGGCCAATGGCATCCTGGCTTGTATGAGAAACATCATGGCCAGCAGGACTAGGGGAGTGATTGCTCCCCTGTACTTGGTGCTGGTGAGGGTACATCTCAAATACTGTGTTCATTTTTGTGCCCCTCACTACATGAAAGACATTGAGGTGCTGGAGTATGCCCAGAGAAGGGCTATGAAGCATCTGGAGCACAAATCTTATGAGGAGCAGCTGTGGGAACCAGGGCTATTTAGTCTGGAGAAGAGGAGACTGAAGGGAGACCCTATCACTCTCTACAAATGTCTGACAGGAGGTTGTAGCAACGTGGATATTAGTCTTTTTTCCCCGAGTAACAAGATGAGGAAATGGCCTCAAGTTGCATCAGGAGAGGTTTAGGTTGGGTATTAGGAAAAATTTCTTCACCAAAAGGGTTGTCAAGCATTGGAACAGGCTGCCCAGGGGAGTGGTTGAGTCACCATCCCTGGAGGTGTTAAAGTCATGTGGTGCTTAAGTACATGGTTTAGCATTAAGGTGGCAGTGCTAGGTTAAGGGTTGGACTTGATGATCTTAAAGGTCTTTTCCAACCTAAACAATTCTACGATTCTAAAATAGAAGCAGCACAGACACCTTCTGCATTTCCACTGAGGGCCAAGCCCTAGGGACAGGAATGCAGTATTCCCTGAGGGCATGTGAGTTAGACATACACTTACTCTATACCTCTTGCTTATAACCTGGCCATCTGTTTTACGACCCAAGCACATTGCCAAGTTATACAGCTTACAGAGCAGGTCTGCAGCTAATTTCAGTAACTTCTCAGATCTGATCCTTCTAATTGCCGATTTTTTTGCTGCACTTTAATGGGGCCAAGCAATAGCCAAGTTTCATCTGCTATTGCCATGCAGATGGCTCATGTTATGCGAAAGTGTGAGTGAGAATAGCCATATTGATGACTGCCAGAAAGTTTTGTGCACAAGGTTTATGAGAACTACAGGTTGATTGTTCAGGATCCTCCATCTCCCAATTCTGCAGTTATACTTCTAATGGGATATTGAATTGCAATAGCAGTACCTCTGTACAGAATGGGTACCTGAGACACTATGGAACTGCTCCAACTAGCAATTCCAGAACGTGAGGCTACATCTCTGCACCGGAGACAAAGATAGCTGTAGGTGACAATATAGGACACTATAGACTGTATAGAATCTACAGGCTATTGCAAAGTGATCATGGCAGTAGAAGAGCTGAGGGGAGTTTCCCATTCTTCCTAAGCTGAGCTGTGGTTAAGACAGGTTTTATGAAATGAGATCATTAGTCCCTTCCCCCACACACATTTTTATTCCAATTTTCACCTCCCATCCCTTATATTTTATTAAATTTCAATATCTCTTTGGTAATAGCGAACAAACAGAAAATGAGAGCACAATATTATATTCCATAGTATCATAGCAGCTTGAGAGGCAGATACATCCACACAACTGAAGCGGGGAGGAGGGGAAGCTCACACCAGGTATTGCTTTCCCTCATATGGCAAATATAAAGACAGAAAGAGCTCTTGCACAAGTGAAGAAATGTCTCATTTTGCTTGGGTCTTGAAGCAGAGTACTGGAGCAGCCTACACTACAATTTAATTGGCATAAAATGAGTCACATTATGAAAGTCAGTGTCTCCAAAGATGAGCAGGAGAAACTGATTATACACGATAGTATACAAGACACAGTCCGGTGTCAGTCCTTGCATCCTATAAAGTCTGTGGTTTTGTGCATATTGTATTGCAAGAGCCTTAGATACTACAGACGACGCTCAAAGTTAGATGCCTGGCCTACAAGTTAGTGCAAAAAAATGAACAGCATCTCTGTGACTCAATGTAGAACAAAGCCTAACATTTTTTATACAAAATATTTTCTATTCCACTTCTCAAATGGAAAAAGAAAAGTCAATTCTGGAAAGCATAGACACAACGCATTTTCAGTTTAGATGTAGTCAATGTCTATATGGCATACTGCTGGTGAGGAATCTTTCCTTTCCCTGATAACACTAGATTACTAATACTCTCTTTCACAGTGTATGGCTCTGGCATCAACTCTAGCAGTTCAGGAAAAGCCCAGTCTCCCTGACTGAGAACACTATTTATACTGGATGCCCATTAATTGCATTGCTTAGAATGATTTGCTGTGGGTTTTCTTTTTTTTTTATTCTAGCTGCATTATGTCATGATCTGATGATTGATTCAGCCCTGTGAGCAATCATGAGCCCAAGCCTATTGCTGCTAGCTTGATAGAGTGTATATCTCTATTTCATATTCAATAATGATGAATGGTCATGGCTTACATTTATATAGCGCCTTTCATCCAGAAAGATCCCAAAGCGCTTTACAAATTGATTTACTGTGCAAACTATGGGGTTTATTCTCCGCTTCATAAGCTCGTATAAATCCCATTGAGTTACTTGCACTTCATCATGGTACTTGGTATTGCCCAAACAAAGCACAAGCACTCTTTATAATACACCTAAGGAGAGAGTCAGGGAACACTTACAAAAATATGCAAGTGTTCAGAACCTCAGTTTTATATCTAATCCAAAAGTCAGAATCTTTAGCAGCGAAACATTCACCTACCCTATGGGAAAGTGTTACTTTCTGCACTACTAACAAGCGTTCCTGCAGCAAAGCACTCCTTGGAGAGGACTTCATCAAGAGCTGAGCTTGCCTGCTCACATGACTGCACCCTAAGGCAGTAGCTGCTAAGAACAATCAGTTCCTTCTGTTTAAAATAAAAATAGTATTAAACAGAAAGCTACTAGCAAGTGAACATAAGGAGCCGTCAATATAAATTGCATGGGTTGCTTCTGGGTTGCAGAAAGATGAAAGAGGAGGAAGGCTCAGGCAACCTTCCTGGCAATAATTTTGAGCAAATATTTAGCCACAGCACGAGGCTCCGCACTAATGTTTGTAAGTAAATCACCCTGTTGCTTTCTCCTCTGTTTAACTTGGGCAGGGCAAGGAAATGTACTGTGTATGCACCTGGCTTCAGCAGCTGCTGTTGTTCCCCATCTTGAAAGGGAGTCCTAAATCTAGAATCCAAGCCTGAGGGATATAGAGTGAAATGGGGAACTCCTGACCGAGACAAAAAGTAATCACTTCAAGTATTTTTCCACATTTCCTCTCACTCTAAAAGCTTTAAAAGAGCAAGAACATCTCTACCTCCATGACGTCAGCAGAGTTAAATGAGATGCATAAAAACAAATCCAGAAAATCTGAAATAAATATGGTGCCTGTGAAAACTGGATGTCAAAAGCAGCTCTTACGAGTATGGCTTGGGTGTAAGCTGAACAAGCTCCCGAGTACCATTTTTTCCCCTACTCTATCACTTCTGAAATGGCTGCAGTACCAATGCTGATTCTAATCAAAGACAAAGTCATGTCGAGTTATCCAATGCTTGTGTGAAAGACTCACCTCCTAAGGAATTTTAATTTAAATGTGTTCTCTGGGAACCCAAAAAGAAATAGCTCACAGATATTTGAAGGTAAAAGTCATCAATCTAAGTGCTAGAATTACATATGACTACCAGTTTTTTACTATTGTCTTTTCTTTCTTGGCCTATCAGAATTACCATGCTGACATACCACAGCAATAAGTACAGTTAAAAAAAATAGAGAGAACAAAACCTTCCCTCTTTTATTACTTTATGGACAATTTGCCAAATTCTTCATTAATGTCTGACCAGAAAAGGAAGATTACAAAGACAAGAAAAAAAAACCCGCTTCTTGAAGACATGAGAATTTTAAAAATAAATCTAGTGGCAGGATTGACAGCATCAGCCTGAAAGGCTCCATGTAACATGGATTCCTGGGACAGGGGGAGGGGAATTCACAAAGGAAGCACAGGAAGATTTATCCAGCAGTTTCATAATATGTTCAAGCCAATATAATTGCTGTTGGTCCCTCAGTCAATGCATGTCCCACATCTGCTCTGGTCACCTCTAGCAGCATACCCAAAACAAGTAAAATATTTTGGACAATGAAACAACAGAGTAGCATTTCTACATTTCCTTTTGTCACCTGTATTTTAAGTGTGGACCTCAGTATAATAATTAATAATAAACAGTAATCGGCTGCATTTAGCACAGAGGTTAAGTGCAGTATGAGATTTTTCTTGGACATCTCTCCCCCAATACCTAGATATGTCACAAACACCAAGCCGTTTCACTTCAGAACATCTGCATGGGAGCTCATGATGTTAAAAAACTGAGGGATACAAAGAACTGATGGCGTTAAAGATGAGGGATACAGCCTAAAACCTACAATACACGTTCCTTCATTTTAGGGGACCATCGTGGTGATGAAGGCCTGTTTTATCAGCATAGCTTCCACAGCTTTTGTGTGGCTAAATTTAAGTTCATTTTTACTTCAGCTCAAGTTCTTCAATTTCATCTTCAACTTTATAGCAGGCGCTTTGCGCTTGCACCCACAAAGTAATCACAATGTTCTTAATTTTCTACAAATGGTCTGCTTAGCAAGAGGGGAACCCTAAGCAACCTTCCAACACCTACATGGACATTAAGATTCAGCCAGGATCTTCATAGAGGCATAAGGCAGGAGAATGAGAGGCTGTGAAAATTAATTTTGAGAAGGGAGATCCTGACTGAATAAAAGTGTTTTCACCATAAATAAGCCATGGAACATGTTACCCAGAGAGACTGTGGAATCTCCACCCTTGAAGGTTTTTAAGGTCCAGCCTGATCCTTCTTGCACACGCTCCTCTGCCTGTCTAGCAATTTTCCCAAGCCTCTCCCTCATTTGGTTAACTCCTCTTGTGTCTTATGTTCTGCATGCTCATGTGGCTCCTTCTTCTCCTTCTAGTTTTGATGTCAATAGAAGAAAAGTGAAAACAGAAGGAAAGTGAGAATAAGGGCAAGTTCTGGTCTGTAAAACGACTGTGGCCTTCAGATGATTAGAGAAACAGTGACACAGAAGACAAGATCAAGGCCCACAGACCTGAGATAAAGCAAGTAAATGCATCAACAAGACAGCAAATGAGTAGTTCCATAATGAGGGTGGGTACTGTCTTGTTGCAGACAGAGTTATCAGAATTTAGCTGCCAAACACTAGCAAGCAGCAATTCAGTTCACGTGAGCCACTGAAAAAAAAAATCTCAATAACTTACCTATTTTTTCAAAAGGCAGAGATACTGGAAAAAGGTATAATAATGACCCTTTGCCTTATTTTAAATCCTTACCCCATTCCATTCATGCTATGAAGATAACAGAGTTCCTTTGCCAATAATGCAAATGCTGTTATACAGACAAAATACACATGGCTGGCAGTCCAGTGGAAGGGTGTTTTTTTAAGTTAACACTGGAAGACATTACAGGTTCCACTTTTGTTACAAACTAAATTTTTATAAACTATGCACTCCTATAAGTGTCTTATTTGGTGGATTATATGACCAATGAAGAATGACTAACTCATGAGATCAGAGCCAACATCAATGTTTATAAGGAGCTGGTAGAATAGCAAGAAATTCTTACAATCTGCTATTTGTAGGCTTTAGAGAAGACACAGAATCATCCCATGGTTATTGTTTGAGGTTGGGATGCAATTTCTCCTAGTCATGGGTTTCACAACCTGAGCAAGCTCTTCTTCCCCAGGCTGATATCATCAGAGCAGGGCACCAAAAGGTAGAATGATGCCAGCCCAAGTGGATCCCTACCAGAGCTGTCACCCCATGTAAGCAGACACTGTCCAGTCTAACTGGTCAGCAAGTCCTTAGAAAACTTGCTAATAGTGACAGGACATCTCACCAACATTGAAGAACAGGTGACAAGAAAGCCAGAAAGTAATCATAAATTAAGGAAATCCAATCAAATGGGATGGGATTAAGGAAATCTCATCAAATTAGTCAAAGCAACAAGGTCAGACTCTATTTCCTGGCAAAATAACTTTCCTCCTCACAAGAAATACCAACAGAAATTACCTACATTGGACATTTACTGCCATTCAGCTGCAATACCAAGGACTAAAAAAAATGCTGGAGACTGAGATTCTCCCGATGTAGGGAGATCCCATCCCTCCATAGCAGGAGGCACATTCACAGGGACAGGGATGCCAGGGAAGCCTGCATCGCTTTCCAAAGTTTTGTTTATCCCAAGGAGAGAGAGAAGATTTTGACAGCCCTCCCCATACATCAGTGTACACTTACTTACCAGCACTGAGCTCACATCATATCAGCACTGTAAAAAAGGAATAAAACATAGAGTGCAGTTTTGGAAATGAAAGCAAAAGCTCTTAAAATTTTTGCAAGAAGTCAGTGTGGCTGGTAGTACTCACAGACCTTAGTTTTTATACACAGAAGTAAAAATAAAGCAATGTGACATAAAATTTTCATGTTTCTTGGCTTTTTCAGGCAGATCAAGTTAGACAGAATGCAAGTGTGCTCAGCACAGTGCATATCAAAGATCTCTGTGTCCAACTCTATGAGCCTTCAACATCACTTTATCCACCTGTATATAGTGCCTCCCACATAGCCATCTTGCACGTCCCTGGAGATGGTGCGACAGGAGCCCACAGCAGCCAAAGCTACACATCTGGTAAAGCCCTCCAAGCTGAATAGCATATGACAGTACCCAGGATCATCACTAAACCAGGAAGGGAGTCCAAAAATATATATGAATGGAGTACTGGGAAAACATTTTTTTACAGGAGCTTGTCACAAAAGCAAGTGGAAAACTACTGCACTCCTGGGTTTTTTTTTCTTTTCCAAAGCAAGCAAGTGCCAGAAAGCGTGAATCCTATTTGTATAAGAAAATATATGATCCTCCTCCTCAGACTCCCAGTGTGGAGAAGCACATCGAACCACACCATCCCCCTGCAGCCCTCCCTTCCTCTCATCCACCATAGATATACAAGGCTAAGTTGATGAGCTGTTCAGCTTAGTGTGAAATGTGTTACATTTTCCCCCCAGCTGCTTCCTGATTGCAGTATTTACTTTTAATCTCCTCTGCCTCAATGCCCGATAAAAACTTTGTCACATTAGATGGTGACAGATGGGAAGGAGAAGGGGGGGATCACTGCAAGGGAACGTCCTGGCTTCCCAATAATTTTTCACAACGCCAATTATGTCCTTCAGTGCTTCCCGGCATGTGCACCCATGTCAGCAGAGAAGGAAATAGAAAGGCATAAATAAAGACAAAACCAGGCACTGCGTGGCTTTAATCTGCAGAATAACATTTCTCATTTGGGTGAAATATTGTTGGATTCTCTCCTGTGCTGGAAATGGAGACACACACATATATACACAGAGACACAGATGCACAGAGTTCACAACTGGTTCCTTTATGCATGGTTACTACCGATCCTCAAAAGCAGCTCTTTGGCACTGTGAACAGAACAGTGTAGGCTTCTCCTGATTTCTTAAGGGTACCCCTGTTCAGTAAGCCAAATTTGTGCTCTTTAATCCACCCATCATCAACTAAATAGAGGTAATGTGAGGATTCTCATCTTTAGGGTACCAAAACTTAGACAATTTAGGACCACAACGTATTATGCTGATTTGAGGCTGCAGTTTCCAAGACTAATCCTAAATGACACTACATTTGCCACCTTTAGGTATTCCATCCAATGTGATGGGTTACAAAAACGAGTTTCTTGAATCTGAGTTACTTGCTGCTTAATTGTCCCAAAAAAATTCAATGCATTAGTAACAACCTATATTTCTGGAGATGTATATAGCAACAGCTGAAGGTAATCGTGGAAGCAAAGGAAGAGGGCCCCAGGAGGAAGGTAAGAGACAGCTTTGACCTGGGCTGGGTTTTAGCCAAGTCCTATCAGGACAAAAAAAATCCCTACTTTTTTTTGCTCTTGCTATATTCAAGAAATAAGACTTTATATACCTTCTTTGTAAACAAGAAAAAAAATTAAAATATAACACCTCTCCAGCTATTTTTATTTTAAACCAAGAGAACCGTGCATGATTTGGACTAGAGCTACTACTTTTTTCTTGACAATGCTGTCTCTGTCCCAAACAGGGACAAGAGTTTGGTGACTTCCAAACCGAATCACATTTTATTTATCTGATTCTCCCTAGAGATGGTCAATTAACTAATTACTTGAATTTGTTCTCAACTGCATCTTACGTTAAAGGAGTGGGACCGTCCCAGGAATCAGAGGCTATACTCATGCCACAGTTTCTCCTCCCAGTTTAGCTGCATTATCTTCCATACTTTAGCACAACATGATCAAAGGCTTTTTTGCCCACCTGTCTTAGAGCTCACACTTAGACTGAGAATATTTAAGAATAATGACCAAGACTTCAAGAATTATTTTGTTTTTCCTGTGTTTCATACGCTTTCATGTTCCTCCCCCCAAAATCAGACTTTCCTTCATTTTAGGCACAATAAACTTCCTAATGATGGGAAAAAAACCCTGCCAGATATTCAGTGACTGTGTAGCCATGCACCAGGAGGATTCCACCTGCCACCCCATTTAACTGCAGTCTCCAGAGGAAAGACAAGAGCCGAGCTTCAGTATGCACTCAGTTTTGTTCTGCCCTGACTTTTCCCAGTGAACATCTTCAGTTCCTTTGGGGAAAACTCCAGCTCCTGAAAATAGCAGAAAATTCATTTGCTTTCTCCTAATCACCCAGTCCAACAGAGTAATGTAAGGAAGCAAGGTAAGCTAACCTACCAAGTAAAAGATCTATCTCTTTGTTCAACAAAAAGTACTGCAGATTAGATTACCAAGATGGTCACCTGACAAGTATAAGAATATAAACTTCACAGTACAAGAATATAAACACGCAGGAAGGTCTTGCTTTTTGTGCCAGCAAACTGTTCTTGAAGGAAAAGAAAATGAAGAGCCCAACTTGTCAGCTAGCAACCCAGTCAGCTGTCTAAGGAATATCTTTGTCACATTCAAAAGATATTCAGGAATTAACAAGCAAGTTCTTCCTTTGCCTGCTGTACGAATGCATGCAGCACTTAAACATGCAGCTTTTCAGAGACCTTGCATTCGTACCTGGCAATGTGCTTGTCAAGGTACTTGTCAAGAATGGTACGAGAATATAGCCTATACTTTTTTAAACAGTTCATCAAGTCCCATCAGCTTTCCATAAGAATTACACTGAGATTTGCAGAGGCTCATGGAGGTTAGGCAACAATTGCCAAATCAGCTTCTCTTCAGCTGGTTTGAACAATCCGTCCCTAGTTTGCATAATTCAAAACAATGACCGAGTGGGGAAGAGGAAGTAAGTTTGTAAACACATTCTGCCTAACCCTTGCAATCTCCAAATCACAGGATGTTTATCATGGTCCTATGGGAGATCACGTTTGCCAGTACACACCAAGGTAAGTGCTGGTGCTCACCGTTGCAGTGCCAGGCACAGCAGTGAGATGCAGTGTGTAGCCAGCTGGGCAGAACAGTGGGCAGTCCACAGACCCTTGTGGAGAATATGTCATTAATATTTCCAGACCTTCAGTGAAAATTGACTGATAGTGGCTCAGAGTACCCAAGTAAGTCTATCAGCACTTTCAGTCAGCAATTCATTTTCATAGTCATCCTCACCTGATACCTGTCCTTCTAAAGGAAGCATATGCATGTTGAAAGGATTAGCGATACGTTACTCAGCTGATACTTTTAGGATCATAGAACCATAGAATGGCTGCAGTCAGATGGGACCTTAAAGATTATCCAGTTCCAACCCCCCAGGGACATCTCCCACTAGACCAGGCTGCTCAAGGCCCCATCCAACCTGGCCTTGAACACCTCCAGGAAGGGGGCATCCACAGCTTCCCTGGGCAACCTGTGGCAGTGTCTCACCACCTTCAGCGTGAAGAATTTCTTCCTAATGTCTAACCTAAATCTCCCCCCTTCCAGTTTAAAGCTGTTCCCCCTCATCCTATCGCTACAAAGTCTTGTAAAAAGTCCCTGCTCAGCTTTCCTGTAGCCCCCTTCAGGTACTGGAAGGCTGCTATGAAGTTCCCCTGAAGCCTTCTCTTCTCCAGGCCTAACAATCCCAATACTGTCAACCTATCCTCATAGCAGAGGTGCTCCAGCCCTCTGATCATCTTCATAGCTCTCCTCTGGACCCTCTCCAACAGTTTCATATCCTTCTCAAGTTGCAGATACCAAAACTGGACACAATACTACGGGTGGGACCTCACAATAGCAGAATAGAGGGGAAGAACCACCTCCCTTGACCTGCTGGCCACGCTTCTTTTGTTGCAGCCCAGGACACAGTTGGTCTTCTGGGCTGCAAGCGCACATTGCCAGTTCATGTTGAGCTTCTCTTTGATCAGCAGCCCCAAGTCCTTCTTCGCAGGTCTGCTCTCGATCACATCATCTCTCATCCTGTATTGATCCTGGGGGTTGCCCCAACCCAAGCGTAGGACCTCACACTTGGCCTTGTTGAACCTCATGAGGTTCTTACAGGCCCATTTCTCCAGTTTGTCCAGGTCCCTCTGGATGACATCCCATCCTTCTGGCATGCTCACTGCCCCACTCAGCTTGGTATCATCCACAAACTTGCTGAAGGGGCACTTGATCCTGCTGTCAATATCATAAATATTAACCATTGAGGTATTGAATACAGTATATAATAATTCATGGCAAGGAACAAAAAAAGCAACATTTTTCATGCCCTGCACAAAGTTAAAGTCTAATACTGCATGCCTGCATTATTCACACTAATGGTTTCCGCCTTACAGTCTGCAGACCACCAGGATTCCTCAAAATTATTGCAAGATAATCATAAAAGACATCTACAAGAAGCAATCCCATTCTCAAGAGGTTCCGTGTCACTATACAGGAGCCCACACACATGGAAAAGTGTTTGAGATGTCCACAAACTTAAAAAAAAAAACAAAAGGGCTGAAAAACGTCGTAAGTGTGGCAAATACTATGTACACAGAAACATTTCAGCTGGGCAAAGGAACAGGCATCAGTACGTGGACACCATTACTAGATTTGTTATGAAAGTCTTTAATAGCAATAAGCGAAAATCCTCAGCAAATTATGTTGATTTATAGGATAAAAGTAGACGTTTACAAAGCATCTGTATTATTTTGTTTCAAAGAATTTATGTTCTTAAAAGATTACTAAACTTATTTATGAAGAAATCACAGTAATATTTCATGTGTTTCTCATTCAAAGTCTTTGTGGCAATAGCATATTTTCAAGACAAGTGCATATTTTCGCCTTGTGTTCTGCAGAAATTTATTATGAATAGGAACATATTTATCTGTAGGGCAAAATAACACAATATGGCAACAGAAACCAAGAGAGCTGGTTAGAGAGCAGTGATTCAATGGAAAAGCCTGCTTTCAGAGCAGATACCAAATTGCTCAAGAAGGTTGATTATATTACAAATGCTGTTTTTCTTAAATCTACGGACACAATGTTTCTGAGACACATGGGTGATAATAGCTCCTTTTTGTTAAACTTTAGTGAGAAGCTTAGGGCTGTATTTTGTACTGCTTCCTTCCACATCAGAATATATGAGAAACAAGGTCTCCAAATCTGTTGAAGGGATTAGGTGGCATATGCCAAGTCATTCAGCATGGAATAGACACATTATGGAGTGCTTGGAAACAGACCATAACTGTGACCATGGTGACATAAGAAAAAAGAAGAAGGAAAAAACCCCACACCTACAAAAAGAACAAAAAGTTGGTTTTAATAATTCTGGTGGAATGGCCCAAACTGATCTGAAGCAGCAGTTCCCAGCTGCGAGGTCGCTGTATCCAATGGTCCTCAGTTCATATTTGAAGACAGGAACATTAGGACTGAACTTATACACAACTCATCACTACTTACTGAACAGGAAGAAAAGCACAGGAAACTACTGGATATGGTCTGTGGATCTTAGGTGACCAGTGAACCACAGCTTAATAGGAGGGGGCCACTCTGACACAAAGGCTTGGCTTAAAGACTGCACCCTATTCCCACAGAACCAACAAGCAGCACACCTGCAGGCTTCAGCAGGATACAGCAGCAAGCTAAACCAGACAAGCAGGTCTAAAATATTAGCATTAGAATCTAGGACCTACACCTTTCACCTTCAGGTGACAAAATCACCCCATCTCTTTCAAAAGGTTTCAGAAGCAAGTTTTGCCCCCACGTTTTTGTCTACAGCTAGTTAACATGTGAATTTGAGCCCTGTTGAAGCACAACAGGGACCCTTTTTGCTTCTCAGGGTTTGTGAAAGCAAGGGTACTGGGTTTCAAAAAGATTATCTCACAGTTCAAACTCGTTAATGAAAGAAATAAATTAACAAAGCTCATTTTTCAGGGAATTCTTGTGTAAACTGGAAATTTTCCAGTCTGTGAGCCCCGCACTGTGCTAACCCATAAATCACAGCAAGCAGGTTGTCTGTATAGTGAGAGCAGCCACGTTTGGAGATGGAGGCGGGGGGAGAAACCAACATATGGTCATGGAGGAAAAAAAAGCATAAAAGCAAAACAGGAAAAAAGAATGCCTTCTTTGCCCACCACTAGAACAAAATAAAAGTCTTGGCCTCAGGCACGGGAACATACGCTATCTGCAAAGAGACCCCCAAACCAGGGGAAGGCACCTGAAACAGGTCAGCTTTTAATTGAATACAATATTAATTACCGCGTGCACCATTAACGGTTTGTGGGATTTGACTAATTAATGTAATAGTTTCTGAGTCACGCTCATTAGATATGAAAATTACGCCAGTGAAAGGTATCAGTTTCATTATCAATCTTGTATGGACAGGAGCAGGGAGTGGGGAGAGGGTGCAGTGAAAAGATTTCCACCCCCAAGTTATTGTGCTATTAGCTCTCTCATCTTGGAACTGTTTTGAGTAGGCAGAAGGAAGAGCCAAAGTGAAAAGGAAAGAGGCAAGGAGAACAGGAAGCACTGCCTAGTGGCATGAGCTAGTGTAAGTCAGAAACCAACAGCGATCCAGCTCAGAGTGAATGTACCCTTTTACCTAGTGGACAGAGCTGGCTGCTCTCCATGTAGCTCCAACAAGTTGTTGTCAACTCCCATCATAATGCTTCCTTTCCTTCACCTCCCTGGAACAAGCATAGTGAGAGAGACCAAAGTCACATGGGGTACTTCATTCATTAACCCATGTAAAGCGTGTGACGGTTCCTTAGTGGTAGACTACAGTGAAGGTAATTGTCACTGTTAAAAGTCAGCTCCAGAGCATAATTATGCACTAAGGATATGTTGAGTTATACTGCCACAAGACACACCTTTCACATGTGGCAAAACTCTTACAGAAGGACCAGAGAGGTTGTACCTCTCATTCCTATCTAGCAGCCAAGGGTAGGGGCAGCACTAAAGTACTCTAGAGGGAACTGCTATTAGTCCTGTATGGGAAGAAGAGTCACCTGCATGCATAATCTCTAGGGAAAAAAAGGAAAGAGAACATCAATTCTTCAGGGTCCCCTTGTGCCTAACTACCACAATAGAGCAAAATGTGGAGGTCACCTTCTAGACTGAAATTTGAGAATAAGTATAGAGCTGAGACAGTGAGTGGGGAAAAATAACCCCTCAAGAGTGAGATAAAAGTCTAACATTGCTTAGGGGGACAGTTTTTCCAAGCACCACAGAGGGAGGTTGGATCACCATCCTGTTAACAACAATGTGTAAATGCTGCACAGGGAGCCCTAGGGGAGTAGGAGGAGCAGAGATAATGCCTGTGCTATTATTTTTGTAGCAGTCCTCTTGACGGATTCTTAACATATTTGACTCATGCTATAAAGGCAAAGGGAACGGCCTTGCGCCAGAGCTGCACACCTACACATTCAAAGCAGGTATACGTCAGCCTGGAAGGCTCATATACAGAGAAGAGAAACCAGCAGGTCGGGAAAAAGCAAGAAAAGGAGAACAGCACTCATGCAAAACCCAACAAACAACTCAAATACCTGATTCTCCTTAGAAGGAAGGGGAAAGAGAGCAAGGTGTAAAACTTAGAGGAAATCCTATATACTATGTTAGGGCTTTTATCACTTTATCTAACAAGTAACAGCTTTCTGATTTATTTTTTACTTTAAAATAGAAGACAGTATTCTTTTCAAATAGCACCAGCTTGCCAGGTATCTGTGGCTGAGCCTGTTGAGAGTTGGTTAGATTGTGTACAGCCTGTTCCCCTTTGGGCTTGTAACATACACAACCAAGAAGAGTCTGCACCCGCCTGTACTGCGTCTAAGGCATTATCCTTTATCCACTGCACATCTTCAGCTCAGTCACATATGAATGTTCCCTTGTACTCCAAGTCTCATCGCCCTCTACTGAGAAGGGAAGGCAGGTAGCTACAATCACTTCTGTTTCATATGAGAAAGCTGTAAAATTTGGAGCGTCTTTGGTATAATTAAATCCAAACTTTTGACTAAAATGATGGCTGCGCTCTCTGCAACCGTATTAACAAGGTTATGTTTGCTCACCATAGCACGTGACAAGTAATTGCTTATTTATGGAGTGAGAACTAATTCCTCCTGTGATTCGAATCCTATGTCAAACAAACAAGAACTCTTCTGGTCTGAAACAATGCCCCATACAGATGGTATTTTCTGGTCCTCCCTTTTTCCAGGTCACAGGGTTTTGCTGAACTCCTTCCCACCTATTTTAACAACGAGCTTTGCATTTTTAATCACAGTTCATAAAACAGCCAAGACACTGCTGAACTACAAAGCTGCTCTGGAGCTGTCTGAAGGTATTTTTGGTTATACTTTCCTGTACATCTCGGGGATCAAGAGAAGATCTAATTCACATTGCTCTCCTTGCTTTGCTAAGTGCAGTTCTGCCTAGGCTTACAAAGGTCTTTGTAAGAACCTTTCGTCACAGTAGTTACTATGAAACATTCAGCTCAGGAAGCCCTTAAACTGCTCAATTACTAAACACTGCTGTTCTTCCCAGAAGTCATCATCAAATAGGACAACAAACTACAAAAACCTGGTTCTTATGGGTGACTTTAACTACCTAGACATTTGCTGGAAGAACAACACAACAGCTCACATGTCATCCATTAAGTTCCTGGAGTGCACGGAGGACTCCTTCCTCATACAAATGTTAGATGTGTCAACCAGGAACGAGGCACTGCTGGACTTGTTACTTACAGACTAAGAAAACCTACCTTGTAATATCTCAGTTAGTGATAGCCTTGGCTGCAGTGATCACAATACTGTGGAGTTTGAAATACTGCTGATCATGCTTAAGGTCAGTTCCAAGATCAAGGTTTTAGATTTTAGAAGAGCAAACTTCAGCTTGCTCAGGGCTCAGTTAGAAGGGATCCTGTAGGAAGCTTCCATGGAGGATAAAGGAGCTAGTATGTGCTGGGAGATTTGAGATTTTCAAGAACACTCTCCTAGATACAAAAAAAAAAAAAAAAAAAAAAAAAAAACAGTTTAAAACAGTTTATCCCCTCTAAAGGCAAGGGAAGCAGGCAAAGCAAGAGACCCCCTTGGCTTAACTGCAAACTTCTGGATCTGCTCAGAACCAAAAGGGAAACGTACCGGAGATGGAAAAGTAGAACTTTAACCCTTGAAAATTACAAGGGCATGAGTGGGGTATGCAAAAATGCAGTTAGGAAAGCAAAAGCTCAGCTTGAGTTGCAATTGGCCAGAGATGTCAAAAACTTCAAGGAAGTGTTCTTCAGTTAAGTTAACAAGCAGAAACAGAAGGAGAATATTGACCCACTGTTAAACAGGAGAGGTGAAATAGTCACCAACAGTGCTGAAAACACAGAGGTCCTCAATACCTTCTTCACTAGCGCTGTTGGGCCCCAGGCCATGGGAACAAACATCCACATTGATGCAGACACAGACCCACCACCAGTGAACAAAGAGTCAGTGTGTCAACTAATACAGGAGCTCCATGCCTACAAATTGATGGGGTCAGATGCCATCCAAAGGTGTTGAGAGAGCTGGCTGATGTTGTTATGAGGCCATTCGCTATAATCTTTGAGAAGTCATGGAGACCTATGGAGTTCAATGGAGATAAGAGTAAGGTCTTGCACCTGGGAATACATAATCCTGGAGTGCAGTTCAGACTAGGTTCCACTTGGCTGGAGAGCAGCTCTGCAGAGAAGGACCTGGAGGTCTTAGCAGACAATAGGCTCAACATGAGTGAACAGTGTGCTGCAGCAGCAAAGGCGGCCAACAGGGTGCTAGAGTGCATCAAAAAGGGTAGACATTGGTAAACCAGTACAGATTATCCCACTCTGTTCAGCGCTTGTCAGGCTGAATCTGAATTACTGCATTTAGTTTTGGTCCCTGCTATAAAAAAAAGATGCAGATAGGCTGAAGAGGGTCCAGAGAAGGGCCACTAGGATGATCAGAGGACGAGGAAGCTTACCATATGAAGCAAGACAGAGAACTGGGTTTGTTCAGCCTTGAGAGGAGAAGTCTTAGGGGAGACCTTACTACCATATACCAGTACATAAAGAATGTCTACGAAGACGATGGAGACTCCCTTTTTAATAGGAGTCACATGGAAAAGTCAAGGGGTAATGGGTATAAGTTGCTCCTGGGGAGATTCCAATTGGATTCCAGAAGAAAATTTTTCACCAGCTAATCATTGGAATAATCTCCCCAGAGAAGTGATGAATTCCTCTACACTGGACACTTTTCAGGCTGAGCTTGGCAGGATGCTGGGCCATCTTATCTAAACTATATATCACCTAAAAATGTTGGACCAGATGATCCTTAATGTCCCTTCCAACTTGGCCTTCTATGAGTCTATGAAAAGTTCTTGTTCAAACATTTATAGCAGCTTCAGACTGCCATAGCACCCACAGATTTTGTCAGTGAGTATAGGGAGGACAAAGATGGAAAGTTTCCCTACCAAAAGCAGAGTTAGAATACTCTCCTCTAGGAAGCATGCTAAGCCTCAGCCTCTTGCTTCTCACTAGCACTGCAACAGGTTTTATCAGCTCACAGTTACTTTTAGCTCCACTGACTGTATCCTCTACATGTTAATTTGATCCTTTTTAGTATCTCTCACTTTCCACAGCTTTTTTCATTCATCTGTGCATTCATCTTTACTCCAGACCGGAGTAAAGGCTAGGATTGCATTCCAAGTTCTGCTTGGAAATAGAAAACCCACACCCAAAACAGAGCAGTTTGTGCTAGGGGAAAATCTTTGAAACTATGAAAATACTCAGGTTGCAGTACCATAATCAATATATAGCTCAAATATATCTCTGAATGAGAGTCAGTGTTCTCTAACAGCATTAGAGACTTTCAACACCAGTTACAAGAGCAGCACAAAGTAAGAGCATGCAAAGTAATAGTTAAAATTTAAAGCGGGTAAGCATCTCTATACTGAAACTGCAATTAAGTTATTACTTAAATACCAGCCAGATTAACGCAACAGCACTTGTCCTTCTGATCAATAATGTCCCAATAGACATCAAAAAGTGAGCCACCAAAGAACAGGAGGGGTTGGTTGTTACATGTTTTTGGGGTTTTAGGTATTTTTTTTAAAGACATCTATTCCACCTCATCACACATCACAAGTATAGGTATGTGTCAGCACCTGCCAACAAATATATTTAGGAGATAACAACTAATTGCTGCCAGTACCTAATTTAATTGTTACAACTGCACAGACTTTATTTATGATAGCATGACAAAATGGCATTTATCTAATCAAAGTTATAAGTACTTTGTTATAAGTACCTTCTCTTTTCAGTACCAGACTTGAGCGGATAAATCCAGACTGCGTTACATTCCCCCTCAAAACACCCATTCCATGCTTTTCTGGATTAAAAGAGGACAAGAATTCATCAATGTAACACAAAAAGAAAACGTGGCAAATCTAAGGCGATAAAGAGTCTTTTTCGTTCTGTAAGGACTTTCAGGTTAAAAACAAGTGTCAAAGTTCTGCTTTTGTAAGCATTACAAGAAGGACAGTTTAATTTTATATATTAAGAGATATTAAGAAATCAGCGAGGGGGGGGTTAGTTTCTCCTTTATCATTCAACCTAACAGTTTTACTCACAAAGCATTGCTTAGGTAGTTCTTCTTGCCTGAAGTCTTCAGAATGGTTTCAGAAGAAGATACTGCTGTCCCATCAAAAAGTACAGCACAGAGACAAATAGCAAGTTTTCCAGGGCACAGGAGTGTCTGACAGATACAGGAACAGCAGCCCACAGCTGTGACATTAAAGCTATAACAAGAACATAATTCTGAGCACAGGGATAAAAATAATGTCCTACTGTTGAATGATGCTTCACAAGCAGGAACACATCAAAATTACTGCTCTAGAGAATTTACAATGCCAGCACCTGTGACAAAAATCACTAAAAAGCAACATGTTGATAGACATAATGGGATTTGTGGTGTATATGTACCAGGTTTGGTCTCCTCCTTGTTTGGGCAAGCTGATTAGTGGAATTCCTATCTGGAAAGGGTGTATTGATCACATCATGCATTATATGATTTATGAATATACGCAAGGAACTGTTTGTCCTAGCAAGACCATGGAGCAGTGAGTAGTATGCTCCAAGCCAGATCTCTGGAGAGAAGCCTTCGCACTGCACAAATATGAGATGTCAAATGAAATTTAAGATGGGGCAGCGAGCCAAAGACAGTGGATCTGCAATCAGAACAGTTTGCTCTCCCATGCAAGCCAGACAATGTACCATTTGCCTTTCATTTGTTAGCAGTATAAGAAAAACAAGAGTTCATTTGTATCCAATAGCTTCCTCTGCTGGTGAGGAAACCTGAAGTAATAGCCATCAGTGGAGCATTAAGACGAAAATAATGCTTCTTTCAAATGTTTGACTTCTGTTGTTTTCAATTACCCAACTCATGAATTACCTTTTCTTAGTAGTATTCAGTATCTGGGCAGAAAATTAAGAGAGAAAGCATTCTTTTCCAAGTTGAAAGTCTTTGAAGGGGGTTGACTGGCAGCACTCCCTGAACTTATCATCCAGCAGAAGTTATGAGTTCTCGGAGATTTGGGACATATGTTTTCTACCAAACAGAAAAGACAGATTTAGGGCAACACTCCAAGAATTAGAGGGCAGCCTCCCTTACTAGGCACAAGGCAGCACTTCAGTAAACAGAAAGAAGAGCACGAAGGTAGCTTATAACCAAGTCTATTCCCACTCCTGGGAGTAGCTATGTGATGGGTCTCTCTCATACAGAGCTTTCACTCAAGTCAACTCTGTACCCAACGACTCACGGCTGAGCTTGTATGGAACAATTTCAGAGAGCAACAGGTGGGTGAGAGAACATTAAAATGATCAGTCCTTAGGTTTCTCACTTGGACATACTCGGCTTCTTGATGCAGAAGAGGAAGTGCTGTGTCTACACAGAGACAAGAGGTTAGAAATACTAGCAGCCATTCAGGAAAGTAGTCATATAAGGCAGACTCTTGTTCTGAAAGAGATCCAAGGAATACCTTTTTTCCCTTGTTCACACAGCAGTCATTATTGTCACACACAATAGCACTTCTGCATCCAGCCAGGTGTGCTCTGCCTCGGTTCAGCAATCCTGCTCTTAGTCACCACTTAAACTGTGAGGGACAACACTACACATCAGTACTCTTCCGCTGGAGAAATGCCCAAGGATACTCTTCTGCTTTAGCCCCCATTTACTTAATTACACACTCCATCCCAAAATCCCAGCCTCTACTCATCAGGATTCATTTCCAAGAAGTTACCAGAGGCTTTACTGACTGTGTGCTGCTATGCAAAGATATGTGGATCACTAACACAAGGAAGCCTCCAGCTTTGCCATTAATCACTAGCTGGCTTGACACCTGCATTCTGCAGACAGCCTTCACTGGAAAAAGTTTGCAGAGGGCCCAGCTCTGGCTGAGCTTCTTCATACGCACCAACTATCTCCACTCTCCATTTGTCAGTTGTAAGTGATAATTTTTATTCAATCTGATACATATTATAAGAATATAAACAAATGCCTCTGGCTGTATCATGGCTGCTATCACTTCCCTTTATAGCCATCATTTATTATACGCAGACAGGTGGCTGTTCGGTGGAATACCTAAGAGGCTATCACCTGGACAATCACCAGGAAACACACTCACATTTACATTCTTCCCAAGCAGACAGTCAGAAGAGGCATACGATTTCTGGAAAAACTTCAGTATGCTTCAAAATTTCTTCCTTTCCCACCAATGTAAGTCACAGGAGCAAGTTTGAATATTACCAGCCTAGCCCACAAATGAATACTAGATTTCGAACTTAAACTTACTTAGGAGTTTTGAAATCAGGGGGTCTGAGGAAGATTTGCGACCAGTTGCTTCATTTTATATCTTAAAGCATGTATTCTGTATCAAAAGTGTTTCTAAATACTGTCCGTTGTACTTCACCAATGTATACAAAACACTGAAATGGCAGCAGTTTTGTTGCTCAAATGGAGTTTGAAAAAAGGGTTATTATCTACTAATGCTAGGCACATGTAGTGTGTCATTTCAAAAAGACCATGGAATTCATAAATAGGAATCATTTCACCTCCTCTTAACACTGTCACCTCTAAAACAGATATTTGCCAGGTTACTGCACAGCTCAGACGGCAGCAGTCAGGACAGATAGCAAACAGTAGTGCTGTAATAGCACTTAAAGAACACAGACTGTAATTAACACATTTGTCAAATTCTAGAACAACAAAATTAACATCAGCTCTTGAATCAAGATAAAAGGACTTCAGCCTTAAACTGCCTCTGAAACACTACAATCTCACAAGCACAGCATAGTCAGAGATCAGTCCAGGATACCAGTTCAGAACAGACTTGTATAATCTCAAGTTGAGCAAGTTCCTAACAGCTATTCTGAGAGCAGGACCTGCTCCCCTTATAGGCTCTGGTACCTATTAACTTGTTAGAATGTGGGAAACTGGACTTTTGGCAAGGAGTGCCGCAAGGACAGAGCAAGGAACACTGGAGAAGAAGAGTTGCTGTAGGGTCTTGTCATAACTCTTAACATTACTATTTACCCATCATTCTCAAGATTAGCTCTTACATTGATTGTTGTCATAGCAAAATGTGCATTATCAAGCTCATAAGAACAGACAGACCAAAGGTCCATCACACTAAATATCCTGTCTCACCAAGCATCAGATGCTTGGAAAAGAGTCCACCTCCTCCAGGTACACTCCTTTCAGGAGTTCATAAGGCCAAAGCCATTCCATTTATTAGCCATCATTGGATCTGAATACCTAACCTCGTTTACATTCTTGATCACCTACAACATTCAGTGAGAACAAATTCTTCTGCTAAATTCAACTTGATACTTGAGAGTATTTCCTTCTTCTGGTCTTTGTATAGCACCAAATGAAATCTAGAGACTTATTCACTAGTTGTGCAGCATCATAGGTCTCAATCACAATTGACCATCCGTTTCCCATCACGCATGCACCTCCTTCTAGTACTCTCCTCCCAACAGGAACAGATGAGAGTTCCTTTATTATTGCCCAGCATAATAAAGATATTATTCAGTGATACTATCAGCAATGTAGTCACATTTTGGGGTACAAAGGCAGGCAGCAGTCTTGAAATGTCAATGCCAAGGGACTTCTACCTGCAGATCTGCGCAAATTCCTTTGCCTCCTTTTACCTTTACTTCCCTACCTTCAAGCTAGGTATAACAAACACTTTCTTACTTTAGGAACATGAGCTGAAGTTACACTATAAGTGCCTCCAAAGCATTTTATGAAAACGAAATCGTAACCATAAACATACTGAGTGTGACTCCCCAAAGTTCCACACTGTGCACTACCAAAAGTCATTTCAGTAAGAGATGGGTAAAGCTGAAAGAAATTATGTCGAAAAGAGGGAAGAAATATAGCAAGCACCTTTACCTCTTCAGCATATGACCTGGAAATGGAATCAAGTCACCTTAGAGCAGAGCTTCATGCAAGTACATGGCATGTGGCTTTCAGCATCACCGATGCCTGTGAAGGCACTGCAATAACATTTCTGCAAGTAACAACGCAGTTGTTCTCAGCATCTTGGAATGATCCTGTGAAATAAGCTTCCAGGATAAGCACGAAGCATGAGTAGGAGCCATCTCTGATGACATCACTCGGTGGGGAATCATTGCTGCCAGCAGGCTAAGCAGAGCCTATTGCACATCAATGCTCTTTGCTAAAGGGACTTATTAAAAGCAGGAGAGGCAGAAAGCACACAGTCTACCCCCAGCCTCCACAGAACAAGCTCTAGGCTTGGTACACACATAGCATTGCTGAAGATACTTTTCCACAGAGGTATGCTATTGGTGTCTGTCTAGTTTTATGCACCAGCCAACCTGGAATATTGCCAAGGAGAATTTCAGCACATAAATAATAATTACAGTGAGTATCACCCTAGGGAAACAACTCACCCCCTTCATGGCCTGTATTTGGCCACACAACATCCAGTGAGAATAAATTCAGCTTTATAATTGAGAATATCTTAAAACCTGTGCAGGCCACCAGGATCAAGAGCTGTGTGGTAACCCTGTTCTCAGGTGACCTCAAATTTAGTGGTGCCACTACCAGTTTTCTGTCACACACAACAGTCCAAGACAAAGTGAGCTAAGCAGAATCACATATCATTTCTCCTAAATCCTCATCTGGCAACATATCTCTTCCTTCAGAGCTGTGACATGCAGCAGTACCTCCTCACGTTCCTTTTAAAATCCATTTGATGAGCTTGTTGTCTGCAAAGTTACTTAGTCCCTCTTTGAACATGCTGCTGCTCTCAGCTCCCACAGTCTCCAACAGCCAGGCAGAGAAGCTCTTTCCTTTATCTGCTTTAAACCAACCTCCTGTTAAGTCTACGGAGCACTGCCTTGCTCTAGTACAGTAGGATTCAGCAAGTAACAGTTCTCCATTTTCTATATCTATTATCTTATTCCATAAAGGCAACCTTTGAAAGCACTTTCACAGAGGTTTTTTCATAACCTATGAAATATTTGCCACCCTCTCTGTGAGAAATCCCTCCCCCAAACAGCACTTTTTACCACAGATGCCCTAAATAGAATCAGGTGCAGCCAGGGCAGAGAAATAAACACCTCCTCCATTTCCCCCTCACTCTGTGAGTCTATCAGCCACACACATCAGCTTTTTATCTTGCAAGAGGGTGCTGAGTTCTTTTCCCCTGTGAAAGAAGCTGGGATAGTGAAGTTAAGTGACTTGACTCTACTAAAAGGGGTATCTGAAGACACAGATTCTTTCAGTTTAATGTTTATCCCAATAAATGAGGCTGTCCTCTGTGCACATGGCTGCATTCAGAACCAAAGGACACATTAGCTCCTTCCCAGAGGAATGAGCTTAGAAAGATGCAAAGACTGAGGATGTAGATAATTATATGTGTGAGATAAAGACCCTGCTAATCCTGCCTTTATGGTGGAAGCTCGTTGAGGCTATCACATTATGAAGAACTAGAATCCAAAGCCTGGTCTGCAGAAAATGTGGAAGAGATTACAATGGGTTTGGCCCCATCAGTCAGTTAATAGATGTATGGATGTACCAACGTTTTCACTATCAAATAAAAGAGTGGAGCTCTCCTTTTCTTACAGAGGCCTTCCAAGCACGGAAGCTCCAGCTTTTAAGGCAGCTAGGCAGTAGTGGCACTGTAGGCAAGGGTTGCATGTGGAGCCCAGAGGCTAAGTGAATAGACAAGCCTATCTACCTGTTGTGTCAATTGCAAAGGAGCATCTCTGAGCAGGGACACACCAAATCTAGATTGTTTTAAAAGTGCTGGGGAAACCTTAGGCAGTGGACAGAAATGAACATGGTTGCTGGTCCAATGGCTTTTTAGTAAAGCATTGGTCCACTGTCTTAGTCCCAGTTTAAATCTGGATTTTGCAGACAGGAAGCAGGGCCAGGCTCAGACCCCTCTTTTGAGGGCAGCAACAGTAGGGAATGCCCAACTGTAATTAACCTAACTACTGAAAGGAACCTAACTGTAATTAACCCAAACCTAACATTGAACAGGAATTAGTGCTGGTAAGTGATAAACAGTGAGTGGAGTTAATGGGCAGTGAAGTGTGAACTTCGCTGATGCTTCTTTCTCTCTGGGATCCCCACCATAAGCAGCAATGAAGCATTTCCTCATGTCCTCCTCGCTCTCACTGGACAGTTTTCAAAGCAGCTGGCCTGTGTGCATGGCTATATGCTGTCTGCCTGCACAGCCTTCCCCAGGCCACGGAAAGAGGAGGAAAAGGATCCAGAAAAGGAAGGACTGAATGCCAGAAAAGAAAACCCCTACTAAAACCATCCAGCTTAAATGCTCATAGATCAAGTAGGCTCAGAAAAGCATCCCGGAGAGCTCACCGTTTCATTGACAGGTTCATGGTCAGATTCCTCTTTACACATTGAGGCTGTCTTTCCTGTGCACTACCTGTGAAACATGTATTCCTAACACTCTGTTTCAGTACAGGTCAAAGCAGTCTAGCTCTGGTTGAGAACAGCTTTGCCAAAAGACAGCAAACTGTTTGATTTCCTTTCCAAGGGTTTTGTATCTGCCCCTTTCCAAATTGATCGTTTCCTCACTCTGTTACTTCAAAACACAATAAGAATTCACGTACTATGACAATAATTATTTTACATACTGACAGCTGAAAGTTCATGCAAGCCTTCCCCCAAATTAATTACCTTTAAAGTAATTACAATTATGTGGAATGTTTCTGTTTCCTGTGGAAAATAAATATTTTTCTTTTAAAAAAAATCTGCCACAGCGCTCTGTAGTGATGATGTAGATCCTCACCAAACCTTCTCCATAGGGCAGTGCATGAAAGAAGATGTAATCCAGCAAAAAAGCGCAGCCTAGTGAGAAGAACAGAAAGAGAAGCATACAAGCTGTAATTCCCAGGAAGCAGCATTTAACACTTCAAATCTCAAGAGCCAGTTGGTTTGGATTTAATTTTGCATGGAAAATTAAACCTTCCACTCACACTTCCATACTCTTCTCCAAAGATTTTCCCTCAGACAAAACAACCTATTTTTCCAAACAACTCAGCCTGCTACCCAGGTCTGAAATTCTTCTGGTTTTGCAGTAATCTGTGACAGATGCCTCCAGAGCTGAACACAATACGCTAAGACTATCATTCTACAATTTTTGTGTTATCAATAGTCTACAATTTTTTATTCCATTCTTAAATATTGGCTAGTGAAATGTTAGGCTCTATATTTCTCGTTGAAAAACTGATACTTAAAGAGAAATATTTTAAAGCATAAACTAAAAAAACCAAGAAAAATTCCAAGATTGTTTGTTTGGGTTTCTTTTTTGTCTGCGGTTATGTTTACAGTACAGAAAATCTGGAGGTGGAATGCCCCTGTAAAACTTAGAGTCTGTAAAATCGCAGAGCAAAATTGTGGAAGAGTTCATCTCTCCCCATAAAAAATAAGCCTCACTTAAGATAGTTCTAGAATTAAAGGTCAAAAAGTCAAGTTCCAATATCAGTATGGTACACAGTTTGACATCACATTGCAGGTTCATCCACAAGTCCACAAACTCTCTTTTATTTCTAGGCATTTTCTCCACTAGGGAAAATATGTTGGATGACTACAAATATATACACTGAGACCTTCATGTAATTTTCACATGTCTAGATGCAATGCGTTCCACTTTGAACAGGCCACCTGGATTAAACAGAAGTTAATTAAAACAATCACTCATTTGTGCTGTTTAAAACTTAAGACTTGGTAAAGAAGGGGTAAGACAGGACTTTTTATTACTCTTAGGTGATGCTGAGAGGACCCATAAATACATCTCTTCTTCCTGTGATGCCATTCATCTTGCTGCCTTTCCTACTCCTCTTTGCCAACAATCAGATCCCAGTAAACAACCTCAAGTGAAATTTGCAACTGTCAGATAAACATTAAAAATGCTTCTCTTGTCCTTTCCCATTGATAGTCCCATTAATATTGTAATAGAACAAAAAGTTATGAAAATGAATGCATGCTGGTTTTGGAAGTGAATGATGCAGACAGCAGCTTTGAAATTTATACACTTGAATATGCTTAGACAAAGAGACTCAGCGTACCCACAAAGAAGTGTGTATACACTTACATGTAATGTTTTAAGATACAGGACTCAGTTGTAACCTCATGCCGCTATATACCATGAAGCAACTCCATTGACTTTTCCTGGTGTAAATTCAATAGAAGTAAAATCAGAATTAAATTGTTGTGGTTTTTTTTTTCAGAAAAGTATCATATCTACACAATTTTTCTATGCTTTTTTTTTAACATTTATTTTTAGCCAGAGATGAGTATTACAGTCTACTTTTGCCTATTTAGTATTTCCTCTCAATCTGCATGTCTCTAGTTGTATGTCTACTCTTAATAAAGAAAATCTGTGCCTCAAACTAAGTGAAGGAGTATGAAAAAATTCAGAAACATTAAAGTCAAGCTGTTTTATTCAGACTTGCCCTTTAGACACATATTAATTCAAAAAATATCCAGCTAGAGTCAGGTTTCAAAATAATCCTAACACTGTTTTAAAACATCATGAGGAACTGTTGTCTTTTGTATATGTGTGTGTGTGTGTGTGTATATATATATATATATATATACACACAGGTATTGAATTTTCCTATCAGGCTTTTACATTTTCTGAGCTTTTAATGTTCTACTGTTTCAGACTTTTCTGTAGCTGTAGAGATAAAAGATTTGCAGGCTTTTCATAAAATGAAAATTCTTCAAGGGAAATCACGATTTCAGAGGATGGAGTTTTAGGAATACTCCCAGGTACAGAGATAGCTGTGTTGGGTCAGTAACCATGCAGGGAGACTCCACAGAGTCAAAGTCTGCCTGAGAGGTTTTCCCTGCTTGAACAAGACCTCAGCTCTCTGAACAAAAACTCACTGCCAGTCCTATTGTCCTAATTCCCAATTTAGTAAAATTTTGTTGGGTCGTTTCTGTTAGTCAGGCTGCATTTGGATACTTCCAGTCATCTATTTCCGAAGCCCCTTAACGTTACATGCCCAGAATCCTCTCTCTTCTGAGCCTTTCTCTTTTCAAATGCAAGCCCTGCATTCCTATACTTCTATATGCAAGCCCAAAGGTATCAGACTGGGAACACCAACTGGATCTTCCACTAGTTCTCCACTGTCATTTTGCATGGAAAATATTCCCTAGTTGACTTATGCTTATATTAAGAAAAGATAAAACAAAACAAAACAAAACAAGAAAAGGATGTTAATTTCATAGTGTTTTCTAACATCATAGAAACAGACTGTCAACATTCTCATTTGCTAACAATCTTGCAATGTGGTATATTTTTTACCTATAAAACATCATTGCAAAAGCAAAATTGTTTTTTGATGGTCTCATCAAAGTCACGAAAAGGTCAGTCAGTCTTATCAAATTTCAACTGCTCCAGTGTCTTTCAAACTGAAGTTTGTTTCATTCATCCACTCTGAAATACATTGATTATGGAAAAATTCCACTTTAGACGTCTGCTATTTTAATCACAGATCACCAAAAAGTAATCAACTTCTGGAATTTATATTAAAATTTCTCCTGAGTGGCAGTCAAATTAGGTATAAGGACTCCGGTCGGATGAAATTAAAACCTCACGTGAGACTGACTATGTTGCAAACTTTAGCTTAAACTAGCTGAGAGCAAGGGACCGTGCTGCAGTCTGGATAGTCAAGAGGTGGTGTGTGTCCTTCCATAGACAACATATTCTGCTGACTTAACACAAACACAATGACTACAGTTGGTCCCACTTAGAGAATATTTCCCCAAATACCTCACAGGAGATGTTGACTATGTTCTTAGTGCTTATCTTTGTAATTTATTGCCAAATAATCTTTGGGCTTATAGTGCACTGCGCTTCAAACTAGAACATGGTCTTACAAACCTTACTGGCTACCATTCACAAGCCGCCTGTGAGTACTACATTTAAACAGCAATGTTTTCTGGAAGAGTATATAGAAAGCTATCAAGTTTCCTCACAATTAAAATATATTTTTAACAGCTTGTTCACAAAACAACTTTCTTGTTCCCTTTTTTATTTAAATTCATGACAATTTATACAAACTCTTTGTTCATATTTGTTAATTGTTTGAATAACAGTTTTTTTTCCTGTACAGTTACCTCCTTTTCTTTCATATACCATGTTACCACTGTCACAAAAATCTTCTTAGGAGAAACTGCTTACTCTGGTTTCTTGCAGTTACCCCACAATACACAACCAACCAATTTCGGCTCCAAATTACTTTCTATTCAAATACTCATTGAAGCAGGTCAGTTGAAGTGTCATGGACCACAGGATGAAAGAGCTTTCCACTGACATCCCCTCATGCTGCCATTTGCATGAGGGCAGTAGGACTACAAAGTCTTCCCCTCCTCAAATGGGATCTTATGCCTATGTAGCACTGGTACAAATAAGGAAAGAGACAAATTAGGAGCAGTCTGCTGCTGGACATGCTTAGGAGTAATATTCATGAGGCCTTTCACAGTTGGACTTCGATGAGAAAAGCATTCACTGTACCTTTGTTGAGATGGAAATGCAGCCCACAGCACCAACATAAAGTTAAGTCTAAATCTAACATTGTTTGCAGTTCCTTTTTTCTTGAGCCTCAGGGAAACAAGCATGATAGAGTAGAGACAGAGCATAGGGCAGAGTTGATATCCTTCTTCCACTTACCAAAGCATCATCAGAGAGCAAGCATCAAGGAAAATAAGCACTATGATGATCCATGTATTAACTTCCTGACCTCCAAGATCAGCATTCCTTAAACCATTCAGGACGTTACATTCTCTGCACAGTCTCCATCCATTTAGCAATGGATGGAAAAAGAAGCTAAAACTCTAATGGGATGAAATGTCAAAGAAAGATTTTTATTTAAAGAACTAGAGAAAAGAAAAGAAAATGGATATTTTAGCTTTTATCTTGGAGTTAGTTAATATTCACACTTAACTGCTGAACTGGCTAAATTCTTTTCTTTTCTTAAGGACCTTTATAAATTTCATCATTAATAAAATCAGACATTCAATTAGCAGGGAATTTCTGATTGCTAACCGAGATTTCCCCACACACACACTTTCTCTTTTTCACTCTTTCTAGTCTCTCATTTTATTTTCCTCTCCTGCCCCTGTGTCCCCCCTTCCCTGAAAAACCAGGGGAAAGTGAAAACTGACTCCATTAACCTCTGTCATTACCTAAATTCATCTCTTAATTAATATGAGTTAATATGATTAATCAAAATAATGAGACAAACCTATTAAATTAGGGTGTTTAAATTACAAATGGAAGTGGTAAAGGCAAAGGAGCTGATAACAGATAGCTGCAGTCAGAGATGGGATTAGCTCTTGGAATGATATGTGACAATCAGCAGAGAGAATCAAGAATGAGGGGAAATCAGCAAGATCTGCATAAGAAAAATATTCTACATGCGCAAAAAAATTATATTGTTCAAATACCTAGTAGCATTTTGGAGGATCAGGTGCATTAAGATAATATTTTAATCCCTTTCCCAGTGGAATATAATACAGACAAAAATATGATCATAAAATCTTTCAGCTTGCAGTGAGCTTCCATAGGGTTGGGTGTTGCAGATTTTACCCAGTTAGAATCCCTACTAGCAGTTTATTGGAAACTCTGAAGCGTTTGCCAGCTGTATTAACACTGCCCCACGGAGACAAGATCGCAGAAGTTATACATTTCTATACTGAAGGCACACAGTCTGAGCAAAAGTCTGTAGCCACAATGCTCCATCTCCGACACTGACTTTCTTTGTGACCTCAGGCAAGTGCCATGACATCCTCTGTCTTGCTTGGATGACTTAGATATTCCATTCCTAAATGTAGTCCCATATTTTCACTAAACTAGAATAATGAAATTTGGCAAGATCTGTCACGGGGGTCCTCTGAGTGCTGAGAGGAAGCTATGCCTACAGTGACCTTTCCCCAAGAGCTCACTGATAGTCAGAGTTTTTCATTGTATTTCCATCACTCAAATACCTGTTTGAACCACAGTTCTGAATTTTTTTTAACTCCCTTTTTATAGACCACCAGTTAAAGTAAAAATAATGTCTCTATCATAGGTCACTGCAACAACAAAAGTGATATTCTTTTTGGGAGGTGATTATCTGGAGTGTGAAGTCTTCCCTTTGGAGAAATCCATTAGCAGTTTCTATTTCAGTCAAAACTATCAGCAAAGGAAATAAATGTAGCACAGGAGTGATGCAGATAGAAAACTGCTCTACAAACTGCTGCCAAAACTAACATCAAACAGGACATGGTAGATGGTGTTAATAAATATTTTTCAGGCACAAGGAACCCCTAAAACTGAAAAGAGACGGGAGAAAACAACCATGGAGATAAAACACTTCAAGACTAACCTCATCCTTTGTGTCTTTAGTATATCATTTGTGATCTCTATATAAAGTTGAGAGCACACTAGAGACTGTGAGGTTAATAAAACATACAGTTGATGAAGATGCCTTGCAATATATGATTTATAGGGCACTTTAACTGCCTTTAAAAGGCTGCAACTGGCTGGGAAGTGCTCCAAAGAGTGAAAAAATCCTCTCTCTCCATGGCACTGCACTGAAGCAGCAGCACAAGAACAGTGGGATAAAAATAGGATAAAAAGAAAGATCCAGCAGGAACTCAGCACAGGAGGAATAAGCTCAGTGATGGCTGTTTAAAGCTGGTTACTCAGGAGAGATGAGATCAACAGGAGAAGAAGGTAGAAGAAGCTTCTATTCATAGCCCCAAAGCACCCTTTCTTAGCTGACTTTAGACTGGGTTTTAAAGGGATTGGTGAGGTTATGGCTATTAGCATTATTTTGTGAGCACTGGTGATCGACCTTTGGCATCTCAGAAGATGCTGTGGAAACAAAGGAAAAGAGTGAAAAGAGAGAAGATATCTTAAATTTCAGTTTAAATAGGATCTAAAGTATAGGATCTAAATCTGGAGCCAGGAGGTAAGATTACATTTCCCTTCCTGATATGCTTAGAACTTTTCCAGAAGTTCTGCAGTTTCTTTGCAAAAATTGCACATGCATCTGGCACTGACTGACCTGTTACCCAAAAGCCATGAGGATAAAGCTGGAGAAAGAGAAGTCCTGCCATCCTGTCTAGTCTCTGAGAATCCAGCTACGTTCCCTCTGTTTCACCAACTAGCAATAAAAGACTGCAGTGGAAACATTTAACGATTATATGGATGGTGAACAAATCACAGAAAGATCCAGGCCTGTCTCCTATAGGCCTCCTAGCTTTGCAGGCCCTACCAGGAGTACAAATTGGCTGGTCAGGAAATTCAGCAAAATCTTGCTATGCACTCTCAGAGAAAAGAAAACATTTTTTTTCCGAGCCAGTTTAACCCCTTTGGAGTTATGACTTCTGGGAGTGCAACAGGACCCTCTGCATCCATTTTTTTTTTAGGCTTTTGATTACAAATCACTGCAGTAGCTTATAATTACCTAATGGTTCTGTTCAAGCTCTGACTTATTTGCCAAGACTACTGTCAAGGGGGCCAGTTAATGCCAGTCATGATTCTGATCCAGATGTTCAACAGCAATAGACTGGGACAAACACACTCCAAAGGCCAAACAGTGATTTGAGAATACTTTCCAAGCAGTAGTGGAGCTGGAAGAAAACCAGTGCTGTAGGAGTGACCTTGCACTTATATGAAGCAATACCAAGTGCCTGGAATGAACAAATCCTTCCAGTTACAAGCAAGGATAACAATAATTCTAGGAAGTGGAAGGCAGTGAATCAAAGATCTACTCAGATCTTTTTTGATAGCACTGATTAGCAGCCCAGGTCCAAGTGAGTAGAGAGGGGAAGCAGCCATGCATCTAAAACAAATAGCCCTCAGAGCTGCTCAAAAGCAATTGCGCTGGAAACAGGAAAAATTGGGCAAATGTAAAGGCAGGACTTGCTTCCATATAGGCCCAAATCCCAAAGTTCACGTCTGCACATGAAAGCACCACACAACAACCAACCGTTCCATTCCTCCTCCACATGAAGGGAAACAGTCAAAGGAAAGAGTATATGGCTTTTTGCAGGCACGCACTGCATCCAGGAGGGAATGGTGCAAACTTGCCAATCCTCCCTATGATTTAAAGCAGAATGCCTTCGTTTGACATGTGCTGCAGCCCAAGGAAGATACTTGCAAGAACTCAAAAGAAAGACATGGCTTAAGTAGCTGCCAAAATTCTACCCATGCCTGAGCAACTATCTAATTATTTCCCTAACATCTCGCTCTCTATCTGTTTTTCAGCATCTTATCCATGGAACTGCTCATGGTTTTGGTTTTGTTTTTTCCTTCTGTCTTTGGCATTAGCAGCTCTGTTGGGAAATACACAATTTGTTAAAATCTACATGTTTTGCAGGAACTCAGTGACCTAAGAAAACCCTTGCTGGAAAAGGCTTCCTAATTTTCATCGGGCAACACACAAGCCTGCATGCAGAAGGAGGCCTACATGGGACATGATAGATTTAGGCTCAAGTTCCTGGTCTGCTTTTCTGGACTTGAACTTGGCTCTCCCCCAGAACAGTTAAATGCTTGATTGGTGTAATTTGTTCTTCTGGGAACGTCCTCTCCTGTTGAATTCTTTCACTTTGCATGAATTAATAAATGCTTCTTTGGCAAGGGCGGAGTCCAACAGCTACGACAGAACCAGCCTATGGAAAAGCCCAGATAAAATCTGTTCAAGTAAATATTTGCTGTATCCCACACAAGAATCCTGACCACTTGGATACTGACAGGGATTTTTCTTTCCTTCTGACAAAGCTTCATAATTGTCCTGGAACAGAAAAAGAAAAATAATCGCAAAATAATTAATTGGTTTTGAGAAAATGAAACATATCTGAGAAAATGTCTTGGTCCACAGAGATTCTGGTAGGCTTTGCTTTCTTTTTTGCCAACTGTAAAGTTGCTCTAGCCAGGTACAGGTCTGAGCTTATAAAAGCTTTAAGAGGCCCGACTTCCTGCTTGCTTCAGGTTCATTAGCAAACAGCAAGAAAGAGCTGCCACTTCTTCCAGGCAAATTAAGATGAAAGAGGAGGGCCAATGGGAGTAGAATGATCTGAGAAAGGCTTAAAACATTAATGCTATTAAATCAATGGTAGTGCCATTACGGACAAAAAAGGCAAGGGTAAAGGGCACAAAGCAGTTGCAAGGGTCATTGACCCTGGCCACAACCCCTGTGGGAATGCAGGGGTACTACCAGGAAAGTAGCCTAGTATTTACAATGGGATTGGCTATTGCCTCAGCTCAGCTCAACAAATCTAACTCCATTGGAAGCACAAAAAAAAAAAGGAGGAGAGAACATAAGCCCACATCCATTGTGAGATAGAAAGAGGATGGTGCTGCAGTTCTTTCATAAGAAGGACACATAGTGTCTGGGTATTCAAAATAGCAGCTTTGGCAGCAGAGGTTTTTTGCTTGGTCTCCTGAAATCTTCTAAAGGGAAATCTTACTGAAAAAAGACCTCTCCTCAGCCTCCTGATACTGTTCTTTCTCCTCCATGTAAATCATATCTTCTTATGGCTGTTTGTCAATTCTCTGTCTTTGCCTATTAAGTTTCACCCAAAGCTTCTGAGTTTTTGCAATATTTCTGCTCCTCTGGATCTGCAAACCCATAGTTGCAAAGAAAAGGGACACAGTAGAACTTTTTCTGCTTGGACATACTAAGACTTCCTTAGTGCTCTTTTCATTTCTCACAGCTTCCCGTATTGACTTCTACCAGTAGGGAACACCTGCATTCTGGGTTGAGGAAGAGGGGTCTAAATCAGCATGGACGAGGCAAAGATTTCTGAACAGTCAGGAGCTCTGGGTGTGGATGGAGGGGCCAGAAAATGAAACTGAGGTACAGCAAGTTGACCTGATTAAACTGACTGGAGGTGGCAGGCTGGAAATAAAACCTAAGCTGTTAACAGGAGCTTTCTTCTCATGGCTAGAAACACACTCATGTCTTGGGAGCACAAGATGGAAGAACTATGTGTTCTTGTAAGTTATGTACATATATAAAGAGAGAGAGAGAGTGTATACGTATACACAATACATCATCTGGTCATCCAGTTTGCTCTTTTTGAATAACGGCACAGACAGACACAGCAGGATTGTGTACGACCTCAGTATGACGCAAGGACAAAGATGATGCTTAGTCAACAGGAATCTCTTCAGCATGTTGTTCACTTCACAGAGTCATACTTAAGGGCAGAAAGACCATGTGGATGCCCTCCTTTATATTTCAGGTTACAGAATTACACTTTGAGCATAATGGTAATGAGTTAAAATGACTCTTTCATTAAGGCACTGGATAGATCCTGAGGATATGCAAAATGAAAAACATCCTTGTTAGTCTTTCCAATATTCATTCTTCTATTGAAACAAATGTACCTTATTTTTAATATAAACTACACTAGAAGTTTTAATATAAACTGCTCTAAATTCCAGTTGTTGGTTCTTCTTGTTCTGAAAGGGTTCTCTGATCACGATGGGGAAAAACATGCACCTGGCATTTTTTTCTCCATGAAGGTACTTCTATGATTAGTCATTTCTCAATGTTTTTGAAGCTAAACAAAATTCTATTTGTTTATTTCAAGTCATCTTGGTTCCTCTGCTGTGCTCTCTTCAGTTTTTTTCTACCTTCCTTTTAAAAACTCTCTGCTAAAGCTATATGCTTTATTCTACTAGCAGTCAGTTAATGCCATCCACCTAGGTTAAAAATCACTCCCAATTCCTGCTCCTGTTGTCAGTTCTAAGGAATAAAATAGCCTTTTTTCAATATATAGCTACAGAATGGAGGACTGTAAGATACAGTACCTGCTCCCATGTGTATTACTTTGTATATGTCTGCTAATACATATTTCGTTATAATTAGCTTTCCTTGTGATGCTAATCTCATTATATAAAGTTTTTCTCCTTATTTGTTACTTTATCTTGTGACATTGCGGAACCTAAAACTCAGCTATGGTGTATAGTTACTTCCAAATCATAGAAGAACTTGTTGAATGGCACTGAACTTGCTATCAGTATTTGCCAAATCCCCTGGACCCCCTCTCACTCAGCAATTCTTCTCACAAAGGGTGCCTTTGAGCTCTCTTAGCTAACCAGATCTTAATCCATTTAACAGGCGCTGTACTGATATTGAGTAATGCTAAAATTTTAGCCAGATTATCATGCAGTACTAAGTCAAATGTTTTATAATAGTATATCACATATACGCAATTGCCTTTAACAGTCCATTCTTTGAGATTACATTCTTAAAATACAGGGTTTTTTACAAGATCTGGTTTCCATAAAGCTATGTCAACTGGCATTAATTATATCCCTATTCTTTAACAACTGACTTCCATATCAGATTTTCCATTACTTTCTTATTCTTTTTTGACTTTTGGCATAGGAAGGCAGGGCAGGATGCAGTCATAGCATGATTGGGAATGGGAGAAGTGCAGGACATATGTGAAGTGATGTGACCTCCCAAAGGTGCCACCAAATAGTACTAATAGGAAATCAGAGCCCCCCTAGCTTCCTTCCATTCCATATCCAGGGTGAATCTTCTCCAGGTGATCTCACAGCCCTGGAAATTGCAAAGAAATCCTCAAATGGAACAAAAGCTAATATCAGCAATGCAGAGATTTCCCAAGACCATTAACTTGCTCCTTTAAAAGGGTTTTCTCATTTTGGATGCTGTTTTACACTGTCTGCAGTAATTGCAAAGGACTGGAAAGGCCTACAGCTCCTCATGTGATACACAAGCACATTGTCCTTTTCAGATACAGGGCAAAAATATTTTTTGCATGTGTCAGGTTCTGCAGAGGTTAAATAAACTACACAAGACTCAGCAGGATTTTTGTCCAGCATGTGCAGCTTTGGAAGTCTCTTCCCACCATGAGCTAGATTATGTGATCTTCTACAAACAGAGAAGCATACCCATAAGAGATTTAATTGGTTTACACAAAAAAAAGTAAAGGAGAAAATCACAGAGCCAGAAAACTGAGAAGGGATTTCAGCTTTGAAGCTTTGTAAAACCTTTAAAGTTTTACGCCAGCAAATGAGAGCTGATAAACTAGTATGACCTTGCAACAATCGGGTAACCCGGTTCTACGCCTTGGGGCCCCCATCAGTCAGTTTGGGACTTAAGACTCTGAACAAGATTATAGGCAGTGGGACATTTAAGATCATAGCTAAACACTCTGGGGTGCTCTGAGAAAGATATTGCAGGACTGCAGGGTACCAGGCTTGTCTTCTACATAACCTCCCTCTGGTGTGAGTGAAGGCCTAACCAGTTCCCTACCTCAGTAACACAATTACAGGATCATACTCTACTCATGGATTCCTTTGCCGCCTTGCCTCACATGATCATCCACCAGTAATTCATCCTGCCTCACCATGGAGCTAGCTGCTCTGTGCTAAGCTGATGGCAGCAGTCAGAATAATGCTTCCCTACATCTCTGTTTAGCGAAATCACTGACTCCCAGAATGGTCAGGTTTGGAAGGGTCGTCTGGAGACCATTTAGTCCAACCACCCTGTTAAATCAGATTCACCTAGAGCAGCTTGCACAGAAGTGCATCCAGACAGGTTTTGAATATCTCCAGAGAAGGAGACTCCACAACCTCCCTGGGCAGCCTGTTCCAGTGCTCTGTCACCCTCACAGTAAAGAAGGTTTTCCTTGTGTTCGGGTGGAACTTCTTGTATTCCGGGTTGTATTCATTGCCCCTTGTTCTGTAACTGAGCACTGTTGAGAAGAGTCTGGCCCCACCCTCTTGACACTCACCCCTTAGGTATTTATAAGCATTGATAAGGTCCCCTCTCAGTCTTCTCTTCTCCAGGCTAAACAGACCAAGCTCATCCAGCCTCTCCTCTCCTCATAAGAGAGATGTTCCAGTCCCCTGATCATCTTCATGGCTCTCCACTGGACTCTCTCCAGTAGTTCCTTGTCTTTCTTGAGCTGGGGAGCCCAGAACTGGACATAATTCTCCAGATGGGGCCTCACTAGAGCAGAGTAGAGAGGGAGGAAAACCTCCCTCAGCCTACTTGCTGCACTCTTCTTGATGGATACCATTGGCCTTCTTGGCCATGAGGGCACATTGCTGACTCATCATCAGTTTGTTGTCTACCGGGAATCCCAGGCCCTTCTCCACAGAGCTGCTTTCCAGCCTGTCAACCCCTAACCTGTACTGGGGCATGGAGTTATTCCTTCCTAGGTGCACTTCTATGCTTGCCTTTGTTGAACTTCACTAGGTCCCTCTCTGCCCAACTCTCCAGCCTGTCCAGGTCTCGCTGAATGGCAGCACAGAGTTCCAGTGCACCAGCCACTCCTCTCAGTTTTGTATCATCAGCAAACTTGCTCCCTCATCCAGGTCACTGATGAATATATTGAACAATACTGGGCCCAGTACTGACCCCTGGGGAACACTGCTGACCACAGGCTTCCAACTGGACTACACCACCAATGACAACCCTTTAAGTTCTGTTATCCAGCCAGTTCTCAGCCCACCTCACTGTCCACTCATCTAACTCATATGGCCTTTATGGTGGCCTTTAATGGAGGCAAACTGCTAACCATTGATTTTCAAAGGTGCAGGATCAGCCTCTCCCAATTGTCTTCCTGTAGAGCTACAGGAGAGACATGAGCCAGGCTCACATCAGCCACTGGCACATGTATTTCTATGAGTCTGTGCCATGACTGGCATGGAATACTATCTAGTTGTTGCATCCCTCTGAGACTGGACTGGTCTTCACCAAAGTGTCTGCCATTCGGAGATGAAAAAGAACCCTGTTTAAAAATGAGACTTTGAAAGGTTCTTCCGGATTCCTGAGGAGATTTTAAATGTGCCATCAAAATAAGTGCACAAAAGAAACAGGCAGGAGGCTGTGGTACCCCGGGAAGTGATGGTGGCACAGGGCAGCACGCAAGTAATGTGCGGGGTGACACGAGAGAGTTCAAGGCAGATGCTCCGTCCTCCAGCATCTCCCCTCGCTGCCGGCAGCCCAATAACCAAACGCCAGTGGGAGGCTGCAGCCGGAGCCGAGGGATGTAGGGAGCAGGGCAGCACGAGTAGACGTGGAACCACCGTCCCAGTAGGTGGCGAACCCCCAGCTGCTGGGCCGCCGGTGGCTCCGGGAGCTGCCTCTATCCCGCGTCTCAGCAGGGTACCCTGGAGCTCCAGCGTTACCGCCCCTCCCGCCCCAACCGTGGGCATTTGGTGCCCCCCTGTGGCCGTGACCCTGAACAGCGGCACCCGGTCCCCCTGCTGCGGGGACCCACGAGACGGAGCTGCCTGTTACAACAACACTCCCTCAAGAGCTTTAGAGAAAGGGAGACCTCCTGTTTCTCCTCGCTCAAGCATTCCCTTGAATGCCATCAGGGGAACAGTCTGGGCCTGTCTAACTTTCAAAAAATACATTTATTTAAATGAAACTTAGTTCTACTTTAGCTTAAATAAAAATATTCCACTTTTTTTACAATAGAAACTACTTGTCTCAGCAGCAGGCAGGCTAGGGCTTCCCTACATCTCTCTTTAGTAGAAGCACAGAATCGCAGAATTAGTGAGCATAGCAAAAGTACAGAGCTGCAATTTTGCTCTGTTACTAAGCACAGGCTGGAGAAAAAAAATGGCAATAAAGAGTAGTTGTTATTTAGGAGAAAAGGCTTCAACAATTCTGTCTTTTAGGAAGGGTGATGGAAGCTCCCCGTCTCTGTCTGACTCCTCCAAAGAGCCCTTCCACAGGAAACACAGCAAAGGAAGCACGGGGATTTGGGTTTTGCCTGGGAGGGGAGAGCACGTTTTCGTGAATGGGAGGCGTTTATTCATCACAAAAAGAGCAAGATCCACCACCTGATTTCCTTCAAACTCCTCTTTAAACACAAGTAGGGGAAAAGCTTAAGAGAAAGCAACATGCAGTGTGTAAACTTTGCTGACTGAACAGCTGACTGTAAAGGGCTCCCGGTATTAAAGGAGACAATTCAAAGGCAGCTGGGAGGAAAAAAAAAAGACACCAGTGATACGTACTTGCAGGGATTACACAGCCTGGAAGCAGTAAAACACTGTTTGGACAGCAGTGGAGCATGGAGAGAAGGAAGAAGGGACTCAGTACAACACAGGCATCCCATGTATAGGAAAACAGTCATTTTAGAGTGAAGCAGAGGAATAACCATCTACCTGCCAAGATTATTTCGTGTATATTCACTGCTGGAATCTGCTATCAACTCTTTGGTAGTGTAGATTTATGAAGAGAGAAAATAAAGCTAAATTCAGCTAGTTGTATTATGACAACACAAGAGCATGACCTGGCAGGTGACACAAAGCAAATCACAATACAGGCTGCATATTAAGAAAACCTGAGCAGTTTGTCTACCTTGGTGCGAATCAGTTTAATCCTCTTTATGAATGACTGAAAATGAAGAAACACTGAATAAAAGAGTCCTGGGTTGCTTTTATAAGACAGGGTTTTGCAGCATTTGTACCATTTATAACCTGAATACATGCACCCTAATTCTAATCTAATTTTTGGCCAAATCGATATTTGTAACGTACAATGGGCTTCCTAAGTCTAATTCTCATGCTCTGCAGGGGAGGCAAAAAAAATTTAAAAAAGCAGAATTAGCTTAGAGGAAGACAAACTCACCTCCAGGTAGAAAGAATATAATGAAATTATGAACACCTACCTTCCAGAAATAGTAGGATAGAGATTATAATTTTACTGTTTTCAGAGTAATATGTATACATGTAACCTATTCGGCACCTGCTCCTTTCATCAGCCTAATGCCACTGCTGCTGTCACAGAACACATAGAATAAGCTACCAAAATCAGCAGTTTAAACTTACATTGGACTGTGAACTAGAGCAGCTGAAGTGCAGAAGCATGCTGCCTTTTGGGGTTTCTTTTAAATAATTTGTTTAGAATTCAATCTGAAAAGAGAAAGCAGTATAGGTTCTGAGTTGGCACTTTAACTCAAACCACTAAGTCCATGTAACCCACTGTCCAAAATTCTAGATTCATAGAAACAAGAAATTTTGACAAAAGCCTTTTTGCTCAGTACGGGGAGATATTTTAATTTATTCAACTAGTACAGTTCAAACACTTGTTCACTGAAAACTGAGAAAACAAATGGGAGCTGAAAAACTAGGAAAGTTCATTTTTTTTTTACAAAACATTAAGAAAAAATGAAGTATGAGAGTGTAAATCAAGCTAGTTTAAAATACTAAAAGACAGAACAAATGGAAACAATCTGTTAATTTTTCCTATGTATAGATGAATTTTTTAGAATCAGACTTCAGTAAAAAATATTTTCTTCAGCTTAAAGTAAAACTAACTTCTACAACCTGGACAGATAACTAATAAAAAAAAAATAAAGTTATTTATGCATTGTAATTTAATTCCAGTTTCAGTCTACTTAGATCTTGACACAAATTAATCTTCTGATAAAAATGAACCCAACCCATGATTTTCTAGTATCATCAAATGTAAAATTTAGGATCCTAAAATTGTGCATATTAAACCACATCATTGCTTGATTCAAACTGGTGCAGGTGTAGCATATATTCTTGGTGACCAGAGGTACCATACACAGGACACCAGCCTGTGTGTATTTGACAAAAAAAAAAAAAAAGAACAGGTGAATGTCAAAATGAAATTAGAATTTCCTCAGCAATTTAAAACGTAAAATTGCATGACAAGAAAATAGATTAAAGACCACATTTCCTGTTTCTCAATCTATATCTATGCATCTAGTCCAGAGAAGAGCGATGAGGGTGGTAAAGGGGCTGGAGTGCAGAGTCCTGCACTTGGGACACAACAACCCCATGCAGCGTTACAGGCTTGGGGAAGAGTGGCTGGAGAGCTGCCTGGAGTAGAACGAACGACCTGGGGGCGTTGGTTGACAGCGGCTGAACATGAGCCAGCAGCGGCCCAGGTGGCCAAGAGGGCCAAAGGCATCTTGGTCTGTGTCAGAAACAGCGTGGCCAGCAGGACCAGGGAAGTGATTGTGCCCCTGTACTCGGCACTGGTGAGGCCACACCTCGAGTGATGTGTTCAGTTCTGGGCCCCTCAGTACAAGAAGGACATTGAGGTGCCGGAGCGTGTCCAGAGAAGGGCAATGAGGCTGGTGAAGGGGCTGGAGAACAAGTCCTACAAGGAGCGGCTGAGGGAACTGGGGTTGTTTAGCTTAGAGAAAAGGAGGCTGAGGGGAGACCTCATCACTGTCTACAACTGCCTGAAAGGAGGTTGTGGCGAGGTGGGTGCTGGTCTCTTCTCACAAGTGACAGGTGATAGGATGAGAGGAAATGGCCACAAGTTGCGCCAGGGGAGGTTTAAACTGGACGTCAGGAAAAAATTTTTCACTGAAAGGGTGGTCAGGCATTGGCACAGCTGCCCAGGGAGGTGGCTGAGTTGCCATCCCTGGAGGTGTTTAAAAGGCAGGTAGATGAGTTTCTTAGGGACATGGTTTAGTAAGGGGACAGGTACGGCTGGACTTGATGATCTCAGAAGTGTTTTCCAACCTTATGATTCTATGATTCTTAGATCTGAATCCATACACCCTTGCAAACTCCTGGAGTGGAAATAAAATTGCACAAAGAAATTGGATATTAGCTAAATTTGTTAATCCAAAGAACAAGATAATTAATCCAATGGATTACATTAATCTTCTTGGATTTACACGGTGCTCACAAGTGAGAAAATCCTTGATTTGCAATGGATTTTCAAACTCCTACTCAGAAAAACAGAGGTTAGTTAGAAAAGCAAATACAGACACCTTTTCCTTTCTTTACGGTAGACAACTGAGAGATCTTATGAAGTATTAGCCTTAACTCTGTGCTCATAAACACAGTAGAAATTAAGTTTCTGCTACCCAATCAGCTGATCTCCCAGACTGCTAAGCTGAAAAGGATTCTTTGAAATCACTTAAACACGCTTTTCATATAGCTGGCATTTAAAAAGAAACTTCGTCATTGTTTTATTGTTAAACTGTCACACAATCAAAAAGACTGGAACAGGACAGAGAGAACTTCCAGCTTCCAAAAATTTTTTTGATTCTGAACCCTAAACTGTCAAACCTTTACTAATCAGGAAGCTGAGTGCTACTATTTTTGCTGTTTCAGATAGTATTTTGAATCATAGAGAGTGTTCTAATGAAAGGTTCAAATGCCTAATTTACAACCAGATGGAAATACTACTTTCAATTAATTGTTGTTATTTTTATATCTAAACTGTTGTCTGTTAGCAGAAATAATTTTCATTTCTCCATAAACACCAAAAGTGAAAATACTTCCTAGCAAACACCTGCCCCATCGAAGGCAGGGAACTTTGAGAATCAGTTCAAGTAGTGCCGTCTAAGCACCGAAAGTTTGATTTTGCCTGAAGGCATCAATCTTACGAGTTTACTCATCTCCTTCCCTAGCATGCTGTATCTGCTCTAGAGGAAAAGCTGTGTTTTGAATCTGTTGAAATCAGCAAGCAATGCCAAGCACTCTGTCAGCACGAGGCCACAATTGCGGAAATAACAGAAATCTCTCCTTAAAGTAGTTCTAAGACAAGAGCATCAATGTGCTAGAGAAACAATACCATACAGTAGCTACTCTTTGGGCACATTGGATTTTAAGTCATTCTTTATCTGTATTCATGACAATGAAGTGTTTAGTTGCATTGGTTCATGCCAGGAATGATGGTGTGTCCAGCAGAGAGCAGCCCACCCTGGATTTGATACCAGCTGAAGCAATAGGTGGACATCAGCACAGAAAATGAGGCAACCTCCTCAGAGATATAGAAGATTTAAGAACTGACTCCAAGGGCTTAGGCTTGGAGGAGCACAACCAAAAATGGGGATATGTAGTCAAAAGAGTTTGGAGGTGATTTCTCCATAAAACCAGCACTCAGTATTCCTCATTAGAGCCATTTACCTTTACTGCAGACAGTGAGATACTTCACCAAGGGACGCTTTTGTTCATACTAGCTAAGTGCAAACACAAGCCAATGCTTAACAAAAACCTAGATACATTTGTTTCTGCTACTTTATTAGCAATAGCATTGAGAGCATGATTGTTGGGAGCTCTACCCTATCTTTTCTGATATTGCTAGTCTTTAAGACTTTTTTCTCTCTTCGATGTTTTGTCCAAGTGAATTAAAAAACTGACTAGCTGATATCCTCAGCTAATATCATCCTTATAATCTCCTGCCTCTTCCCCTTACAGTCCTTAAAGTACAAGAGGGTTTTTTTCCTCTAGCTCTTCATCCCAATTCCGTACGTTAACAAGCCTCATCTTTTCACTACATTTTCCAAAAGCTCTTTCTTAATTTTAGGCTTAAAGTTTGTGAGCAAATTTCTGTTGGACATTTTATACTTCTTCGCACTCTCTTCTCTCAGTGGGTGACTGATCCATCCAGTCTTAATTTGACAGGTCTGCAGGAATTTCTCATTCATAGATAACTTAATACTTCCACCGTGACATCACTAAATTTTTTCAGTCCACATATTTTGATTTCTGTAATCATGTTCCATTGGACTGATGACAGGAACACTGATCTGTCAAGGAAATGACCCATAAACAGTATAAGAACAGTAGAATTTGTCCTGTTGTACAAGCTGGAAGAGGTGCATCTACCAAAAAGAAATTTGTTGATTATGGTGAGTTGGAAGTTCAAGAATTGACTTTGCATGATACAGTTAGATTTGTTGAAAGACCAGAAAGCTCCATCTATGCTCAGATATACTAGTATTTCATGGGCTGCCTTTTGTGTGTGCTCTTCTGATTGCTGTGCATTTGCTATTTGCCAAAAAGAACAGATACGCTCTTGGGGTTCTGGCTATAATCCATTTTGGAAACCTACCAGCTGCTATAACAAAGAAATTTTCTTTCTGAGGGTTCAAGCAAGTGAACAGAACATGTGTGACAACAAGGAATCATTTTTGTCCCTTATTATAATGCAGGAATCATCAAACACAGGGTAGTCAGAGCAAAAAGCCTTCCTGGGACAGATTCAGGCAGTAATCTTGGGCTAGTGCAGCCTTTCCTTAGTTCCTGGGAGGAGAATAGAAAGTACAGCCAGCCTTTCATTTCACTGACCATACTTTCCTGTCTGAAAACAAATCAATAATTCCAGATTGATTAAGTGCATTTGAAAACTTCCTATCTTGGAATTCAACTTGGGACATGACAGTATTCTTGGATATCAACATTCCATGGAGAAAAATAAAAATCAATGAATCTGACCTTTCTGGCCTCTATTAAGGACACTGCCTGGTTGCTTTCTGCATTGTAAATATTATTTTGCAATTAAGTTAATTTTTTAATGGCATTCCTTCTGTCACTAAGGGGAATTGTGGGACTGCTGTGCTTATTCTCCCTTGGGAATCTCAAACTGAGCTGCCGTATTCTAAATCATTTCTCACAGTCAGGCCCTATTAATCACCCAGGGCTTTGCACAGCTGGGCATCATATTATCCACTGATAATTCCATGCATTTTTAGAGAGCTGGAAGGATCTTCAAGTGCTTTGAAAATAATATAACAAATCATCCTTTTCTCATAGAAATCAACTCAGTTACATATAAATCATAACAGCTTTCAGGATAAAGGTCAATATCTTCTGCGGTTCTGTAGTGACTGGATTCGTGTGGCCATGGCTCATCCCTGTGGTTTCATCTCATCTGTACAAGTAGGAATATCAAAAGAATAATTGACACACACACACATTTCCACCTCACTGGGTATATCTAATTCAACTGGAAGAAAGATGAGGAATTAACTTTGTCTTCTAAAAACAAGCAGGTAACACTTTTAAAAATTTTTTTATACATAGGTTGATAGGAATGACAGCAAAGCAAAGGCTACACAGATCCATTTCAGGATTACAGGACAGCCCAGCACACTTCACATCCTGCCATGAAAGACCCACCACCAAACTCCCTGTCTGCCTTCTGCCTGCTTGAGGCCAGCTCTCCTTGGAAAGCACAGCACCATAACACAAAAGAGCCTTCCATTCTCCACTTCTGGCCTTATAAGCACAGACACTACCAAGTCTCAGAAATTAGCTAACCCTGTGACAGCAGCTGGTGAGACGTGGTGTGTACTAGAGAGCTCTGCAACAGCCATATACAGCCATGTTAAGATGAAGTTGTAGCTATAGCAGCACTGGTAGGGAAGTAGAATGACTTCACACAACCCCATATCTGCCCTTAAATCTCTCCTCAGTGTGAAGAAAACTGCCTGAAATACTCATCACATTCTTGAGAGGTAGAGGCACTTCCTGATCATAATTTCTGCATTTCCTTGCCCATATTTTTATTTTTATTTTTGATGAGGGAAAAGAGAATTATGAAAAACACATCTCTCTGTAATATTTTCTTACAGATGAAGTAGTATGGTCTGATAGATAAACTGCAGTATTTCCTACTGGTAAGAAAGGATCAGGCTACCTTTCTTACTGAGGGAATATCAGCTGGTGCCTGCTTTACACCCTGCACATCAGACAGCAGGTACAAATATCTCTGGGCTCTTTGACTTAGAAAGGTAGATGTCCAGTTCACTTCCTGTGAAAGAGCTCAGCATCTCTGTGCTGTCAGTAGGCTGAGGAGGCAGCACTAGAGAAACTACACAGCCTTACATGCCACACGTGGAATGAAGGAAACCTCCAGTCTTAGGTAGACTAACACCTCAGGGAAACAGCATAACAGATCATTTAATGTAGGCTTATCACAGAAAACGCACACTTGGAAAGAAGACAGACACTCAAGCGAGATCACAATTAAAACAAGACAATGCAAATTCTGCAGACAACTTCCAACTGTCTGAAAATCAAAAAGGCCAAGCAACAGCAAAATGAGTCTTCCATTCCTACTGGGCAAGATATTTCCAAGCAGGCTTGGAAGATAAAGCAGTCCAGAGCATTATGGATGAGACAGATTTTTATTTTTAGATAATCAACATCAACCTAATCAAAGGCATAAGCTTAGATGCCAGTGACTTCTCAACAATTACTAGGAGTTATCTGTAGATGAGATGAATAGGCAGATTTTTATCACAGAATCAGGAAGGGAGGCAGAGGAAATCGAAACATCCAACACAGTTAACAGACTGACAAGAGACTGATGGATCATGCCAACTCCATCCCTCCATTGGTACAGATGGTATTTCTTTTTCTCAGGGCTGTGTAGTGTCGGTGTGCAGGAGTTATAATTCTCTGTTACTGTAGCAAGTGCATTAATAATACATTAGGTGGGTTTCAAAGTGCCATACACTGGTGTCCTCCACCTGTGTTTAATTTATTTTAAGAGGGGAAATACCACATCCTGAACAATGTTTCAGTATGGAAAAACTATTAAATAATAGTATTCAACTCTAAAATAGTGTAAGAGTCCCCTCTCTGTCTGGGATTATATATAATTTCCACTGCCCTGTCTATAGAGGTCACCTCCTTGTTATCAGTGCTTGCTAATTAAAAGATTAGGAGATCAGGAAAGGCACCCTGAGGAATCAGTTATTACTGGCACTAACAACAGCTGGCAAAGTGGTAGACATATGACTAAATGTCCCAACACCCTTCCCTTGACACAGCTTTCAAGTTTATCAGAAATTGCAAGGGACTGGACCCAATACTTAGCATAATCCTTTTTAGTTCTATGGCCTGTGAAGTTAATTTCCACTCTTCTGATGAACTTACTGCAAATGATTGTTCATCAAGGACTGCTTTCCAAATGACTGGTGTATGCAAGTCCATGTTTCCAGTAACAACCTTCATGACCACTGAAAAATTTATAATCCCAGTTCAATCTTCAGATGCACATACACATGCATGATATTTCCACTTCTATCTGAAGTGCTGGGTCACTGCTGAGCAGTAACATGTTACCCCATGACACATTTTTTCTTTGCTTTTTCAAAGCAGCACTAGCTTCTATATGTTTAGACTTGATGTTTTCTGTATCGTGATGGCAATATTGTTTGTTCCTAGTGCCATAAAAGAGACCACTTGTGCCTCTGATTGTTTTAACACTTAGCATTGGAGAAGTCCTGGTATGCTGATGCTACTGCTCCCTTATACTGAGCAGTGTCTCCCTTACCTAGCCTTGCACTTGTTTCATTGATGATATCACAGCAGGGAACAATAGCCATGGTTTAGACATTAACTGAGAGATAAGATTCCTGAGGCAAAGCTCAGACACTGTGTTTGGGGCAATAATACCCTTTGGATTTATAGGCCATTTAATCTTCTGAGGATCTGAGCCTCATCCTTTTCCTAACCAAATTTCCTCTCTGAACTTCCCAGTCATCTTGACCAATTCAGCATCCTACCCTGTGATTTTGTGAGCTTATTCCATGCAAAACACTAGCTTCTGTGTTAAAGACTTCTCACAACATTAACCTTTCTTGAAAGTGCTTTGAGAGCCATGGATAATAAGTAATATGAATTTCAAAATACATTACATGTTTTGGAATCATTTCCACATGACTTAGTTCACAGTGGACCTTCTCTCAGACACCTACTGTTAAACACTCTCAGTCACAACCTATCTCAAAACAATATCCATCATCCTGTTATGTTTCATATTTCCATGACCCACAGCCACAGTTACAGAAACATCCTACCAATGAGACACAAGGCAAAAGAAAGTAATTTTCCCTGCTAGACCACAAGCAATAACTCCTAAAGCTCTCGGTAGTTATGAAGAGATTTCTGAAAACCTTTTCCACATTCCAGGCAATGACTACCTTACACCAAGAGTCCTGCTTGTGGTTGAAGTTTGCCAACCTGACATGAGGGTAGTTCCAAGCGCTCTAAACGGAACAACTTATAACAAAGCAGAGCTGACCCTGCCCAGCCATCTTCTATGACACCTTAAGCAGGCAGCATCTTAAAACCTCCTGGCAGCCTCTTGCTATCTTCATACTTCTGGGAGACATGAAATACAGTTTGAAAACCTACACAAGACAAATTTGACTGTCTGCATGTGGTGTGCACTCTAAACACTAAAATCTGGTTTTGTTAATCTTAAAGAAGATTAAGGAAATGTCTGAAGATTCCTATTTTTTTATAATCCAGTGATGTTGAAGATCAGATGTGACATCATATCGTTATTAAATATCAAGTCTGGACTTTATAGGGGGTGGAATTTTACTGGTCAGTCAAGAAGATCTGCTGTAGGCTAAGTTCATTTTATAGCTAATGTCACAGCAGTGGGAAGAAAATTAAAAAGGATACAAAAACAATAATGGAAATATTCAGGCACTGCAGAAATAGATGATGCCTTAGTGCAGGAAGTCTACCTTGAAACAATCAGAATAAGAGCAAAGCAACAAAATTGTGAGATGCCCCCTCTATTTTGCTGCAAACTATCAGAAACATAAACAGCTTAGTCCAATTATTTCTATCACTTCCTAGGCTTGATTTTATTGTTCTCAATGTAAAATTTGCTGAAGCAGCAAGACCTAAAGATGGCCAGATTGTTCATCTTTCCCAAACGAAGAGGATCGGCTGACAGCCACCTTGGTAAAAAGATTGGCAGTCTTCCATAATAAAGACTTAATGTCTGGATCCCTAAATTAATAGCTGCCTCCATTGAATCAAAAACATTTTGTTCTAGTAAAAACTGTCAAGCTTATAACTCTGGAAACTAAGGTGTCTCATTTATTCACAGAACAATTAAATTATAGAAGGCGTAGGGCAGATTCTTTCCAACTATGCCTTTCAAATGTTACTCCAATAAAATCTCTGTTCTGAGGAATCTCTGCTGGGATGAAAATGGTTTTTTTCATGGCTGTGGATGAACCTGTCAATGGGAAGGGGCAATTAGTACAAATACCTGATTGCAGATGTGCAATGGGAACATCTGGAAAACGTGACATTGAAGACACTTTGCAAAAGCCAGAGAACAGGCAACAGATGGAAGCAATTTTCAGTCACCACTTGGGCTTGGACTCCCTTCCAGCTAAAAAGTGTGAATGTCTCAATTATCTGACCAATTCATTCAGACTTCCACATATATCTAAAGTTGAGAGAATTGCACATTTCGTGACAGTTGCTTCTAAAATTGCATGATAAAACCAGAGCTAGTGACAGCACTCAATTCCCATCAAGTTCAGTGGGAGAGCAAGAGTGCTTAGCGGCTGTGACCCTGCACTATGTCCAGGGTGCAGTTAAAAGTGGGGTTCTGACTTTCTACCACAAGACTGACAAGTACAAAGAGACCCACAAGCAAGTGCAAAACGCAGAAAATTCTTTATTCCTCATTTGTGCACCTGTAATTAGTACTTCCTGTGCACAGAAACATACAGAAGTATGTAAGCATATAAGCATTCCATCTACCCGGTGCTAAAACCAACCTACTGCCTAAAGACCTCACCCCTCCAAACTCACAGAGCAAGACAAAGAAACATTTAGGATTCCTGGCAACCTGCTCCTTTCCCTGCACGTGCTAAACAAAACCCTGCTACCTAACAGGGAGAGAGGATGAATTAATATAACCACCACTCCAAACGGCAATTAGCAAATTAAATCAAAACAAAGGAAATGTCCACCATTAATCTTGCCCTGCCAAAGAGCACCCAACTGCCTTATAATCCACAGCAATTAGCCAAATAATGGGAGCGCAAGAGATTTATCTTGAAGCAGGAATTAGGGAGGGCACGATTAATGTACTGTACATCAAGAGTGCAGGCAAAAGCTGGTGATCCCTCAGTGCAGGGTTGTTTGAGGAAACTGCAAAGCTTAGTAGCCTAGAACCAGGTTGCAACACATAAACCCCAATATTCCCTTTCAACAGATTCTGAATAAATCTGATTGGCAGTCACTGCATATGGGAGGAAAAGAGCTCATGTCCAAGCTTATAAAAACAAATCTCAGTAGTACACCTAATAGCTTCCCAATATCTTCTGTTAAGAGGGACAATTGGCAGCAGTATTTGAAGAAAATCTGGAAGCATGCAAAAAAAAGGAGGCGGTAAAATAGCAGAGAGATTGAAGGAGAGATTGAAGATATTTCCAGCTCACAAGCGGGATCCAACCACTCCCTTCTCCAGCGAAGATATGAGCCAAAAATTTAGGACATGTGGTCCCTTTTTTTTAAAAGGCAAAGCAGAGAAACAACAAACACCTCTTGTTTTTATTGTGCCTACACTAGGTCTTAAAAATCATTCTGCTGCTTTGCAAGATCCTCTGAAATAATTGACAGACCTTATTTTCTAAATGTTACATGGTCTTGCTTTGGGCTACAGAACGACTGCCACATTCTAGACAGAGTTGACTGGAGGTAATATGCAGCTGTTTCTGAATGTTGTTGTAAATTCATTGTATGAGGGGATTCCAGGATGCCAAGGATTTTAGGTGGCATGACCCATCAGGATGGTAAGATCCAGAGAAATACTGAGAGAACTGCCACTGTTAGTCACTGTGTCCCCTCAGTTCTGCACACTGTGGCAACAGAAGCCAAGAAAGGTCCAGCATAGCCTCTCCAAATGATTCTGTTCTATGAACTATACTTGATCAGAAAGTGAAATATCTCACATTCTGAGTATTTTCTTTCCTGCTATTTAGACCTTTGGATTTCACAATGCTCTCCCACTATTCACTTTTGGTTCTTGTTTTTCCTGCCCTGGTTATTTTAGTGGGGAACTTGCTCAAAAAAAGACTGCAAAGCAACTGGGAATTTGAGAAGACTGAGTAGTACAAAGCTAGTAAAAATGCAAAGCCCCAGGCAGGCAGATCCTCCACTACAGGGCAGTTAGATGATAAGTGTCAACATGCAATATATATATATATATATATATATATATATATTGTCATTAGATGAAGTATTTGTTAAATCAGAAGATTACAGCTTACAGGGACGTCACAAAGTTCTTACTTTTGCATCAGAAATAGAAAGAGGAGAGAAAATTAAGAGGAAAATTTAACTACCTGAAGATAAACAATCTTTGTTTTTAGCCCCATTATTAGGCAACATGAGACTAAAGGCTGGAGTTATTTTAACAAAATTATCAAGTTAATGAAAGAGCAATACCCTTAAAGAGTACTAAGCCTTTCACATTCTGATAAACAAAGATTTTCTATGATCTAACAGGCTGGTATGGGACAAGAGGTTTAAGGAGATTTACAAAGACGAAAACCTCTGCCATAAATATCTCTGTCAACATTTTATTATGGGACACTAAACAATTTTTAGTCCTGTAGCATTAAGTGTAATAGAACACAGCATAAGAACTACACTCAACAAGACTTATTTCAAGAGTATTTTCAACACTACAGAAAATGGTACTTTAACTGAGTGGAGTAGGAAGAGTCCAGACTCTGCATACTACTAAAATCAGTACGGAACTGCTATGCCTTCTTGTCATCAACTTAAATATCGATCTACTACGCAAGCCAAAAGAGAATTTGTTTTGGGTAACTAATCTCATAGGTTTTGCTGTTACTGGGACTTACAGGCATACAGACAATGCAAAAGGAATTCTGAGGGCTCTGTAATGAGACGTATTTTGAAATGGTCAGATTTATTCATAGATGAGAGATTTACTCTACAGGGCTTGGTAATAGATTTAGCCTTTTTCCACTAAGAACATATGGCTTCACGGATTCCATCAAGATACCACTGTATCTTGTCTGTTCCAGACCTATGTTTGATGTCTTTTCACCAAACAAATCTAATAGAAATAAATAAGGAAATTGAGACAGGGTGAACCCACAAGTTGTTCCAGAAAAACTCTGGATGGACACACATTTCTCAACCTATAATCTTGCAGCTGACTTGTTTCAATAGAGCAGAGAATTTGCTTCCAAAATCCAAAGTCTGTCCCCTAGTCCCAATGTATCACACTTTTAAACAGAAAAAGCAATGTACTTTTCTGCCAAAGAGTACTGCTTGTAAGTGAGAAAAAAAATAATCAATGTTCATCTAGAGGAGTTACTAAAACTTCACACAAGGGGAATTTGAAAGACTACTCAGTAACAGTGATTCTGTTTAGTTTTCGCTTCAGTTCCTCCTTAGATTTAATTCTTTCTTTTTCTCCTTCCTTTCTTTCCTGCCCCTTCCCTCTCTTCCTCTCCAGAAAGCCTGAAAATCTTTTGTCAGCCTGTCCTTTAAGCTTCACAAGGAGGACATGTTCACTCCTGGAATATACTGTTCAGATTTCATCTGTGTGCTTAGCATGCTCAAAAGTGGAGGAGTGAGTAAAATTAAACAAAGTAAGAAACTATCTCCAGTGATGCAGGTACAGCTATACAACAACATGATCCTTCAGGTCTCGAAGTTCTCACAGATTTAATCCTTCTTATTTCCCTGGAGTTTCATCAGCTGACCCAGCAGGGTCACTTTACCATCATTGTGGCAATCTGAGGTGGTTTTGCACAAAAATCAGTTGAGCAGTTTCTCTAGCTCATGTAACACTGCCTTTAATACTGCTCCCATGGGTCTCTTTCCTTTTGAACCGTTAATTTACTGTGCTTCATCAGTATTTTTACACAGAAATGATAGAACAGAACAGAGGTTACCATTTCCGGTCTCCTCTTTCCAGCATACAGCAATCATTTACCAGACACTGAAGAGGAATGATTCTGGAACTATTTGGTACTGTCCAAAATTGTTAGCATGTTCTTGCCACCTCACATTAGGGATCTAGTTCTAAATGTGTGAGGAGACAGTAGCAGGTGTCCCATAGGGCTGCCTTCTCGGGAATCCTTAATAGCTGCAATACCACAAGATTGCGCCAAATCACGCAATTCTTAAGCAGACATTTCCACTTTCTCCCTCAGAGTCTGTCTTCTGCCTATCACAGTCAATACATTCCCATGACGCAGAGATCAGCACAGACCTGCCAACACAGCCTAGTACAAGCTACAGCCATATCTCCATCTGGCCACTTATAGCAGCCTTTCTGCCAGGTTTTGTTTCAAGGAAAGTAACAGAAAAAAGAATGACCTTCATTCAGCTCACCAGCCCCACTGCCTTACAAAATGGAAACGAGGGGCAGAACCTCAGAGATGCGCCAGTCAGGCTAGCGGCTGCATTGCTAGTCTCTCTTGCTGTGAGTGAACTGGTTACAAAGAAGTTACCATTTATCCTCAATTTTTCGTCACTGGGGTATTAGCAGACTTCTCCCTTGATCCATTCCAAATTCACATTTTTAATGCCAAATCTCCTACCCCAGTCAGTGCTTTAATTTCCCACTGTCTGAGATACTTTCAACATGAAGGTCCTCATTGTTGTTCAAGTATAACAATGAATTCCTAAATTTCCTTGTTCACATAATACGAGCGAAAAACCTGGTGGAATGCTGGCAACCATAAGAACATGGCCTGGCAGAATTCAGCTTGGTCTAGACTGAACAAAGCTACAGCCACATAGGGCTTTTTGATAATCCATACCTTGCCTTTAAACAGGGACACTCATACATTGATTTGACAGCAAGAAAATAGAGAGTGGCTGAAAAAGAAAAAAAGCTATACATCAAGATTTTCTTCATAGCAGACAGATTTGGAAAGAAGGAAGTTCTCATTATACTGACTGTTGATATTCTCTCTGAAACTGTGACAAATCTAATAGTGCATGGCGGGGGGAGCAGGTATGTTTTAATAGTGTCAACAGACAAACGAATGGGGTTTTGTAAAGACAGAGGCAGAAGTGTAAAAACTTCAGCAAAACACAAAGAGAGAGAAACTGCCTGGGAAAACATAACTGAGAGTAACTCAGCATGGCTTGGTATTGGGAGCTGAACTTGCAGCTTTGACAAAGCTGACTTTAAGGCGACCTTCAGTGGAGCTCCTTAACAGTGTATGCTGGGCAATCGCTGGTAAATCTTTATTAATTTTAATTGGCGGCACCCATTTATAAGAACCATTAAAAAGGATAAATTGAGCCCATCCGGCGTAATGTCTTTTGTTAATTAGTTTGTCAGCACTGTTTTAATATCCCCTAATGACTTCATATTTCAGGCCTGACATTAAAGGAGACGCTGTGAGAAAGGAAATGGTCTTATCACCGTGTAAATTTTTTTCTTTTTTTGAACAAAAAGTGTCCTTCCAGGCCTGACCAAGGTTAGGTGCCATTTAACTCAGACAGACAGGTACCACAAGACTTGGAAGGGCCCTATCACCCTATCCAAACTTTACCTCGCTACTGACCAGCATGCTCTACTGAGATTTTCTCTCTTTACAGATCCACACAACAGCAGAAGAAATTCAGTCATCAGTCGCCAAATTCTCACCCTTCATATCTTGTCACGGACTTGTCTCCAGTCTCAAAACAAAACCATATGGGAAAAATATGGGAGATACCTGAGATAGATACAATTGCAGCAATGCCTCCCTTAAGCACTAGCAAGTTAAACCCCACAAAGCTGAAGGTCTTTTAATTCACAAGGACATGCACAGCATTGATATACTAATCTGTCTTGGGGACCACAATCTTACAGATGAGAAGCTGATAGGATAAGAGCATCAGCAAAGAGTGCTTTGTGTGTGAGTTTGATTTGCAAAGGAAGACAAAGGAGAAATTATTTCTCTAGGTATGATGCTTGACCCGGAACAAAGAGGGGGTGAGAAAATCTGTGATTTTGGTGTCAACAGTTCTCTCATTCCTCCCTTGTGCTCATTTTCTATTTCTTGAAATAGGACACTCAGACTGCAAGCCTGGAAGATTAGGAACCTGAATTCAGATAAAAATGTTGGAAAAACATAGATTTTCCGTTTTTAATGAGTACAATATTTTAGCCATTGATGTCTCAAATAAGTTATGCAGATTTTATATTAGGTAATAAAAGCAACTTAGCACAAACATGTAGTCCTTTCTTCTGAATATATATGCACTTGATAAGTTTTATTCAAGGAAGTAGCGTATGGTTAAGGGCCAGGAGAAGGATCAGCTGTAGCTGTCACAAAAGGTAATGCAACGCATCATTGTCCAAGAGCTCCCTTTATGGGGTTAACCTGACTTTCTTAGACACCACTGTCTCTCTCCTCACAGTTCTGCCACATATTAAATGTCTTTGAGCTGATGAACACTGGAGTTATTCACCTAGGGAGGCATTTCCTCACTGTGAGGTCTCCAGGAAGTTTTATCCCTTTTCACTCTCCTACAGTGGCTTGATCAATCAGGGAGGGAGATCCGGAGACAATGTTGACTTTTTGTCAGTGATGGGCTTTGTTTTGAGAGGGTTTTTTTACTGAAAATTACCATAGGTGACCAACATGAGGAAAATAATGTCCTGCAGCACTTAATATCACATTTGGTGCTTTGGTGTCTTGTGTTAGATTAATTCACAGGAGGCTCAAGTGAATAAGCAAGAAAAAGCTAATAAGAAAATTAGCTTTACCTCTATCTTACACAGCTTTGCAAATCATGAATAATTCCCTTAGTTGACAGATATTTGCACTTACGCTGGTAAGAGTAAAAGGAAAATTACATCTTTAGCTAACAAAATAGCATTAATTTTTTTTTCTGAAATTTTAGAGTAACCCATAAATGTTTTTTTATAAGCATCGTACTGAGATAGAGAGACATTTTCCACTATGTTAGATGACCTTTCATCAAAACACAAACAAGTAATAACTGTAAAGACTGAATGAGTTACTAGTTTTACTACGGAGCAAAATCCTTGCCTCAAAGTCAATGGAAATCTTGTGGTAAAGGTCTGGACAACTACCAGGTTTTACTTTTTCCATTAAAACATAGGGATAATCATTCAAGGACAGATTTTTTTTTGTTGCTTTTTGATGGATACACAGCCACAGCACTGGAATATTAAAAGCTGCTCTATGATTTCCTAAAAGCCATCCTACTGTCATTTCAAGATTGCACCACATTTCATGCAGATTTAAAATTTTCAGGGGATTGCTAAAACTATGCCCCATGCGAAGCACACAGTAAAAGCATGCCTAGGGTGAAATAGATATTCCCAGCAGGCTGAACACCTCTTTAAATGAACTGCCTTTGCAGCTAATAAAAGTCTTGAGTTTTCCCTCCAACCAGTCTGTCTCTTGTGCACTGATGTTCTCTACAGAATTCAGCCTTTTATAATCAAAGGTCTGATTAGCGCTGCCAGCATAGTTGATACTTAGTCTCCATTTTGCAGCTCTGACAAATATGAATTTACATAATAGTCTTTCATTTCTATAAAACATCATTATTCATGACAAGTTCATTTCCAGTCTTCACAACCGAACAAAAACTTGTATTTCCATCATCCTAGTATTTTCAGCTTTTATTGTACAAAAAATATGCCTTAATTAGTTTCACTATTACTAGCTGGAACATGAAGAGAGATTATTTCCGTCAGATGCATTGACTCAATGACAGTTGAAACTCACCTGGGAACTGAGAAAGAAGAAAACTTATATTCCTGTTTCCAGTCACATGTAAGAGCCAGAGAGAAAAGAATGATATCTACCACTGTCGTAGGCCTAGATCTTCCAGTCTATTCCCATATATAGTCCAACACTGGTTTTATTTGATGATATCTTTCCTCCTTTCATATAAAACTTTCTGTCCTCCAGGATGTCATTCTTGTTTCTGGTTTTCAAAATGTAGGTATACAATAATCAAATTTCCAAATACTAATAAAATGCCTGTATGTTAATATTTTATATCAATTTTGAAAATTCAAACCCTGTGCCTAACATATTTCACATGCTTTAACAAAATTTTAATACCTTACTGTACATTTTTAATCAATTATAATTTTTATCCAAAATCCAGCTTGCCAAATCCAAACACCCCCACACCTTAGCACCTAAGAGATGTGGCACCCATTATAATAACTTGACTAGTCTAAATAAGCCTATACAATTAATTTTATGAAGGTAAATGAACAGAACTATAGGCAGGCCCCACCCATGACATACAGACGCTGTATGTACCAGCGCAAATTCCCTGACTAGTCCTCCAGGCTGGTTCCAGCCTCACCACCTGCCAGGAATCACAGAGGAACTTACACAGTGCAAAGTTGAAACTCTTTCTTTCCTTGACAGAGTATCAAGTTGGAAGAAGACGGATCACAACCCATATTTACAAGAACACTTTTTTCTTAATAAAGCTGTTATTAATAATAAAATCAAGCTGTCAATTTTAATAGCAGATAACTACACACCATACATCGACTTCACACAGCTCACTCATGTGCAAGATAACACACTAACTTGTAGTTACCAGATTGGAGTAACAGCTGGGAGGCCAACCCCAGTTGTTTCATCAGAAGCAGAGGGTTGTACTGACACAACAAGGACTTCCAGGCAGGTGTTCAGAAACTATTTCAAGCAGTCTCTTATTTCAACTGTTGCATATATACGTCTGTAGTCCCTGACTGTCTCGAGTGCAGTATGAGTCATGCATCCCAGTCTTCATCCTGGTATTTGATGGTGGTCTTCAACAAATGTGACTGACTCACATGCTAATATATCCATGTTTGTGGATTCAACAGCATTACTAACCTCTGGAGCTTATCCGCTTTTGGGAGACTTGCAGATGTGACCCCTCAGCACACACTTTTCCCCTCTTTGACTTACTGTCTTTTTTCTACCTCCACATCCATAAATACCTATAGAATTCATTAACACTCACACACAAGAGACCCTTACAGCACACTTACAGGAGATCTGATGCTTCTGGAAAAAAAACAGAGCTATTTATTAGGCAGTACCACATGAACCATACTGTGACATGCAGTAGCTCCAGGAGACAAAGAGCGTCAACAGACCTGACAAAATCAGAGTCGAGTTGTTTACAGTGAATATGAATCTTTTTTTAGAAAAACAACTAAGAACTATAAAGGTAAAAGAGATGTAAAGTCAGTCAAGTGCTTTTTTTCATTTAGCATATTACTTAAATAATTGATTAAAACCAAGTTCAAAATCAAGCATTTAAAAATCATTCCACAGAAAAATACTTTGAAAATAATTTGAATTTTGCTACCTGTTTTGCTCATTCATCAAGAGATCATAGGCTAATTTTTCATCGGAATCACCTTTGTAGCTTTGTAGCTCAGCACTGGAAAAAGCAATTGCCTGACTTTCCCCCATGGGAAAAAACACAGAAAGAAAGAGAATAAATCACATACATTTGTGTAAAATCACAAATGTCATTATTTTTAATTGTCATATGCTCCTAAATCCCACCATCACTTAGCGAGCAACTTTAGTCCTGCATCATGCTGAGCATTCAGCCTCAAAGGAAAGTTGTGCTGAGCTAGCCTGTGCTCACAGTTATAGCCCTCAAACCAACCTACAAAAACTGCCCAATATCCTTATCCTCTTTTGCAGAGAAGAAAATGAAACAAAAAATACATTGTTTGATCTTGGTGGCAGAATCAGGATTTGTCTGTTTATATTTTTCCTGGAAAAAAAAACCTGAATTTTTTCTTTTCATTTTTTTTATATGGAAGACTAGAAAGATGATGCTGCATATTTTGCAGCTCTCCTTTGACAAGAAAACTATTAATCTTTCCCAAATTCTCTTCTTTTCTTCAGTATCCCACTATCTCTTTTCCCCAAACTAATTCTTGGTCACAAGTGATAAAAACCATCAGTACTAATCTTTTCACTGATTAGTTCCCTCACTGTCTTGGCTTCATTTATGATCTCACAATCTTCTCTCAGTCCACTGTTGTCTATAATGAAAACAGTCACAACTGTAGTAAAAATAATTTTGAAAGTAAGGTGGTTATATAATGAAGTTCATGGGTGGAAGTGTCAATCTGCTTGAAGGAAAAGAGGGTCTGCAGAGGGATCTGGACAGGCTGGATCAATGGGCTGAAAACAATGGGATGAGGTTCAACAAAACCAAGTGCCAAGTCCTTCACCTGGGACACAACAACCCCATGCAGTGTTACAGGCTTGGGGAAGAGTGGCTGGAGAGCTGCCTGGAGGAGAAGGACCTGGGGGTGTCGGTTGAACATGAGCCAGCAGCGGCCCAGGTGGCCAAGAGGGCCAATGGCATCTTGGTCTGTGTCAGAAACAGTGTGGCCAACAGGACCAGGGAAGTGATTTTGCCCCTGTACTCAGCACTGGTGAGGCCACACCTGGAGTGATGTGTTCAGTTCTGGGCACCTCAGTATAAAAAGGACATTGAGGTGCCGGAGCGCGTCCACAGAAGGACAACGATGCTGGTGAAGGGGTTGAAGAACAAGTACTACAAGGAGCAGCTGAGGGAACTGGGGTTGTTTGACCTTGAGAAAAGGAGGCTGAGGGGAGACCTCATCACTGTCTACAACTGCCTGAAAGGAGGTTGTGGTGCGGTGGGTGCTGGTCTCTTCTCTCAAGTGACAGGTGATAGGGTGAGATGAAATGGCCTCAAGTTGTGCGAGGGGAGGTTTAAACTGGACATCAGGAAAAATTTTTTCACTGAAAGGGTGGTCAGGCATTGGCACAGCTGCCCAGGGAGGTGGCTGAGTCCCATCCCTTTACAAGGCGAGTAGATGAGTTTCTTAGGGATATGATTTAGTAAGGGGACAGGTATGGTTGGACTTGATGATCTCAGAGGTGTTTTCCAACCTTATGATTCTATGATTCATAAAGGAATAAAAACTTACAGAAATCAATTAATAGAAGTCCTGCAGCCCCTGTTCACAGGACTACCTGAACATTTTCTCATGGAAGAGAAACTAAGCAAAGTCAAGCAGATATGAAGATAAATTTCAATTTAGCAAATTCTCTCCAAACATCTGATAGCTGACCTCTATCCCTTGTCCTCAGCTTCTATTCAAGTAAAATAATCCACTGAATAATTCACATGTATATTCTTGATCTGAAACCTATGCACAATGAGTTCTTCAGATGCATTTTGTAATCTTACTTTCATTCTCCAGCCAAAAATAATGTAATTTTGGAATAAATTTCTTACCAAGAAGCTTCAGGATCGCTTTGTGGTACCATTACACATTAAACTCACTATTTGCAATGAGATCTTTTGATCATATCACTCACAACAACATAATTTCAAAACAAACAAAAGGACATTGAAGAGACCAGTGCATTTCATATTTTGTCTGAATAACCCTGAGCTACTCTCAGTATTTGCCTACTTTTATGGAGCAACATCAGCTGGATCCCTCTAATGATCTCAGGTAAAAAAACACAACCAAAACAAGATGAAGCATAGCTGCTAAGCCCAGCTGAACATTGAGACTGGGCCATGAAGGTCGTGATTTGTCCTTACATAACAAAGAACATCCCCACCTTTGATGTTATCTTGGTAGAAAAGAGCAGAGAGGCCTTTTGAAAGCACTGAATATGACAGTCTCTGCCTGTCTTCTCTCCATGACACCATGGATGGGCCTCTCACAACAAGCAGAAGGAAATTGGGCCAGGGACAGGTGAAGTGTCAAGAGACATGTTTTATATGCACAATTTAACAAAGATTGAGCACTGTATTTGGAGAGAGGGGAGGGAGAAGATGCTCTCAGTCTAATCTGAGATGCCAAAATAGGACTGTAGCAAATTAAGTGCAGTCATCTGCTTCACAAGCCAAGCACGAGACCAGTGTCAACAGAAGGTGCCCCTTGCGTTCTTTGCCAGGAGGTCAGCTTCCCAGAGAGGAGAAAACATGCTTTCCTGCTACATTTCACAGGTTATGGGGGGTGCCATGACCTGTCACTGAACGATGTCTTTGGTCAGGGGTACAACCTGCTGTGCTAAGGCTCACTGTTTTTCCTCTGATCACCTGTGCCAGCCTCGACATTGACTAACTTAACACATGATGCAGTCTGTGGAGGAAGTTTTGTGTTTAAAATTGTTAATTCCATGAAACATTCAGCATACAGACCCAACGTTTGTACAAATACCCAAAGAACTCTTAACTCCCACACCCCGCATTCTACTCATTCTACTCCATGTATTTTAACAACTTCTCCACTTAAATAAATGAACTCAATATTCTGTCAGCTGGCCACCATTTATTTCACTTTAATGGAATTAGAAAGAAATGAAGGAACTTTATAGCCTTTAAGTGAGCCAATACTAGCTACCCAGATCTTTCTATATTATAATGTCCTATTAATCACTTCCCTCCTTAGCTTTGCACAGAGTGTTCTGACCTTACAACTGAACTGATCTAGCGGTCAGGAGGATTACCTTACCCTTAAATTCAAAATGTTTTCTGTCCCGCTCAGTTGTGATCTGTCGGGGGGGGAATGGGTTGAGATCTTATTAAAGTCTATAAATTCCTGATGGGAGAAAGTACAAATGACAGAGCCAGATTCTTCTCAGTGGTATGCAGTGACAGGACAGGAGGTAAAGGGGGCATATTGAAACATGGGAAACTCCATTTAAAAACACGAAAAGTTTAGTGTGACAGTGGCCAAACACTGGAACAGGTTGTTTAGAGTGGTTATGGAATGTCCATCCTCGGAGATAAATCACAAACATGACTGGACATGGTCCTGAACAACCTGCTTAAGCTGAACCTGTTCTAAGCAGGGAGCTCGGACTAGATGATATCCAAATATCCCTTCCAACCTCAACATTTCTGTGATTCTGTGAATCTTCACTGGACCTTAGACTCCTCCTTTGAGATATATTGCTTTTTGCACGCAGTAAGCTCCATGATGCGGGCTAAGAAGAAGAGACACAGGAGGTACTTCTTAGAACACACTATTTTATCACACTTTTAACCAATGGCTACGTACTGTTCCATGTATTTGTGTAGTCTGGCTGATGCCTCCCTATGTATTTTTATATGCACGTAAGAATTCAGCAGCGCCCCAGATTCAACCGCTTAAGCCATCACAACCTTGTAGTCCTATTAGTTCTGTCTCTGCTATATAGAGTCAGTGAGGAATTTTATTAACATCATCATCTACACCACACAGAAAGTGCTCTGCTCCACTAGCAGTAAGCTACTTTTACTGTACACGAAAATCTGTTGAAAGCAATGCGTTTCTATTTTCATTTCAATCAACAATTTCTTTGCGTAGTGTCACTCCAAAAAAAACAAAATTGTAGAAAGACCGTATTTAAAAGATACATAACTGTGACACCTAATGGGATTTGAATATTTTATACTTATTTTATTGTTACAAGTGCTTTCATTTTTATGCTGATATTTATAAACATTAAAATGTTATTCTTTTTCACCAATGTGACTAAGAAATTAGTGAGTTTTGTCAAAAGCTCAAGGATACTTAAAATTTTTGCTATGCACAAGGAATCAACACCCAACAACATAACTGTGTCACAGGAAAAGCAAAGCTGGATGAATACCACAAGTGCAGGGCTTCTGGCAAAAGCATTACACGGCAGAGGGAGCAGTTGCCCTTAGTCACTTCTTTTCCTTCCATTAGCACTGAGTTTGTAGACCACTGTAGTAGTTTTTAGTAGACCAAACAAGATAGCTGAAAAAAAGATAAAAAAGCCTTCATGAGCAGAAATCCTTTCTGAGTACAGCTGTGTACATATGCGAACAAGAACTCTGCATTTACTTAGATAGACATTGTTAAAGCATCGAAGAGAAAAGCAGTTGGTATACCTATGAAGGACGAATATTGTGTGCTTCTGTTAATGAAAAAGGGATAGATAATCACTAGAGTGAAACAGTGAGTGTGGGAAGGAAGATTACCATTCACTATAAAAACACAAACTTCACTGAGTCCACAGCTTATGGTAGCAATTTTAGTTCCTAAGATTGTTCGTAAAAAGCGTTTTGAGAATAAGAGATGAGAGATCTCAGGTGAACAAACCATCTATGTCACTGTAGTCACTGCTTAGTTTGAACTATGAAGATTCCAGGACATCATTTGGTGCAAACAATGAACAAGGTTACATTCTTGGCAGTGAAAATATAGCAGATGATAGAGATGTGCAATATCAACTCTGGGAATTATTATTCTTATTAAGAGACAAGAAGACACTCCAATACAGAATATATCCAGAAAAGGTGCTGCAAGTTTCATAGCATTGTGTATAGAACCTGCAAGAGAAAATGTGCCCCATGCTCTATCCGATTAGGGTCACTGCAACACAAAACTGTTGTAGCTCACACTATTCCTACGTGAATACGGTGAAATCAGCAATAAGATGAATGTAGGTGGACACACTGAGTGACTTTTATTAGTATCTAAAAGCAACACTTTCTCTTATTCCATTTTTTAAATGGTCACTTTTCTAAAAGAGAAAAAATATAGCAAGTATTCTGTTTGCAGTCTTCTGCTTACCAGACTATATAGTCATGCATCTTTAGTTAGACCAAGTTTTAGTCTTAATTATCTTTTCTTTTACACCCTTTAATTCCTGCCAATTTAAAAAAAAATCAAACATTTCAGTCTTCTATCACTATCCAGTTACATCAGTTACAGGACTTAAAATTGGGAAAAGGATCTTTGCTGAACATGGGTCCCAAGAAGAGCTACTCAGTCATCTGTGAAAGAAATAACTCCTCAATTTATGATTAAAAATGATACCTGGATTATTTTCAATAAACCAAGACAACTTCATCTATAATAAGCTGCCAGAAGTCAAGAATAGTAACATGTAAGAACTAGTTTTATCATAACCACACTACCTGAAGGTAACCTTTTTAGAGACCAATGGAAACTGCCTGCAGCATCCAGATCCTCTAAAGAACCACTTCTCAAGACAGAGGGCATCAGTGTTCTAGCCAAAATCAGTGTGTCTCCAAGCGTGGCTGCTACCTGTAACTGCCCTGCAGCTGGCCACATGCTCACCATGGATAACCTGTCACATACAGCAAGGGTAACTAACTACCAAGAAGCAAAAAATGACTCTATGCATTCAGCGCTGAGACAGGCAAGAATGAGTACAAAAAGTACAAATAGGTGACTGGCCAGAACTGTAACTCAAATGCCCAGAAACTCAACATGCAACTAGTGAGGAAATGTCCCTTTGTAACAGCTGGTTTGAGGCCAATAAAAAGCTAGACATCCATAGGAATAAAGGGCTGTGAACCTGCCAGTCTCCATCTGCAAACACAGAAAGCTGCTGCAGTTCAATCCACAAGTGTGCTTGTTATAGCTTTAAAAGAAGGTCAAATAGAAGGTTCTCAAAACAAAAAAAAAAGTTATGCTGTGATCACTTTGGCTGGTTTAACTGGGCAACCTCTTTGGCTTGTGACAGACAGCTGGGAAATGCAACTACCGAGAAACTGATTTGTAGCCTGTGTTTCATGCAAGCATCTAAGTTGTACAAGAGGAAATTAGGGGATGAAGCAGCTGCATTACGAGGAGAGAGATTTCGCCCCTTAATTTGGAGACATGCGGGCTGAGGGAGATGCAACCGAGAATTACAAAATCATGAAGAGAAAGTGAGAGCATGGCTATTAATCATAGAATCATAGAATTATCTGAGTTGGAAGAGACCTCCAAGATCATCAAGTCCAACCCTTAATCCAACAAACCTTGCAATACTAGAAGTAGGGCATCCACTCGAATTATGTGCAAGATAGGTTTAACACAGACAGAAGTGATAACTTTCCAAATACAGAAAGTAGTGAATTTCTGGTCATGTGGGACTGAGGAGACTGATAATGTCAGCAGGATAAACAAAACAGTAGGTTATACAGAGAATTAACTTATGGATAGCAGTTCCAAAACAGGTAAGGGAAGAAGCACAACTGTACCTGCTAACAATCCTAATCCAATGACTGTGGATGCTGGGAAAGAATGAGGGGAATGCACAACATGAAATGGTCAGGATCATGTCCTAGCCCCATATAGTATTGTCTGCAGCTACCATCGGAGGCAGAAATACTAGCCTAGGTAGACCATAGGTTGACACAATAAAGCACTTCTCACACTTTTATACTTGAAGGTGTGGCTGGAGAAAGGTCATTGACACTATAAGCCTAAAGGCCTGACCCATTGCCACTGGTGTTGCTTCACCTGTAATTGCTGTCATATCACATACCATAGTTGAAAAATATGTGTAGAAGTCCTAATAAAATAGACATACATTGTGAAGAAGTTATGCTACCTGTTAGAGCATTGAAGCTAAATTCAGAATGGTTTCTGTAACAGCCCAGATGTAACTACTGAAATTTTGGAAAAAATCCTCTGCTGTTCTCCTCTACATGCAGCTCCTGTTCATAACGCTCCCTGCTTCAGAGGAACTCAGTGACAACACTGGGCTTTGTCCCTGTTGTAATATGGACTTCTCCACAAAACTTGCATCCAGACAAGCTCACCTTATAGCTTCATAAAGGAAGTGTCTAACAATGACGAGCCTACCCCTCTCACAGTATGAGAGCACAGAGTTTTAACGGAAATATCTGTCATTTGCTAGCATTCAGACAAATGCTGGCTTCCTCTGAGCACGAGAGATTTCACCTGTTTCCTTCCTTCTCCTTTCAGACCCCTCAGCTGTGAGGGATTTTTGCACCCCTAAAGAACTGAAAGGAAACAAAACTGGGCAGAGTCTTCTGGATGTAGCTAAGGCCCAATTAAAGACTCATGAGGCCTGACAGACTGATGCAGCTACTTCTCTTCCTAGGTATTAAATGCTATCTCTTTTCCCATAGGTACATATGTATTTATTTAGGGCACACCCCAAAAGCCTTCTGGAGCACAGAATCTGCTGTAATACTCTAATTACTGAGTTAGCTGCAGTGGCCACGAGTCTAAACTTGACCCAACAAACTTACTCAACTTCATACTATGATGGCTGGGCAAGTGAATACACTTGTGATTTCCCAGGAAGCCAGGCAGACAGTGACTGATCAAATTTCAGTGGAGCCTACTCATTTCTCAAACCTGAGGAAATGCCTGTTTCCATTCTCGATGAAGCCTGCCAGGCCAGTGGGAAGGCACAACATTTTTATTATTGAGATCTAAAAAATATGTCCACACACTAGCTCATTTCTTGGTGTTCCAAATTTAACCTGAAATCATAGCACTATATTACACAAGAAGAAGCCAAACACCGTCCAGGAGCAACAGAGACTTTTATCTAGCTCCTTTTTGATGCAAACTGGAATTTGTCCATAAGTATGTGGCAGCAAGATTAGTTACACAGGTCTAGTAGTGTAGAAAAGAAGCCTTCAGAAATTATAACAAGAAATAATCTATTGAAACTACCCATTTCCTCTACCTGGCATCATGTAGGCAGAATCCATTCTATATCCTTAGACAGAATCCATTCGACAAGGTTGCCTCAGCTAGCAGAGGCCTGGGCTGGATGGCAGTCCTGGACCGGACTAGAATCCTTCCCAGTGGAAGTGAACAGTGTCAGCTCTTCTAACACTAAGAGTAATAAATGAGAAAGTTAGGTTCTCAGCACAAGCAATAGTTGATCTTTGCTAATATCAGTTTCCTTCCTAATATTTTTTCCTCACAACTGAGCTATTCATGAGATTACCTCCCACCAACACCCTAAAAAAAATAATAAAACCATATGATCCTAAAATCATTCTGGTTGTGGCAAAGGGATGACCATGTAAAAATATTCCTAAAAACAAAGGAAACAAACAATTAAATGGAAAACAGAAACAGGGAGATGTTAGAATGTGTTAAGAGTAAACACACTTTGGCATCAGTCATCAAGCAAGAAAGTTACTGCTTACCAGAAGATGACAGCACACAGAAAAAGTCGCACTGATTATTAGAAATTATAATCAGAAATTATCTCTAAATTTCAAGTTTTATAAATTCTAAGTGAATCTCAGGCCATTTACTAGGAATTGCCTTTTCATTATCTTGAAGGGAAAAATTATTTGCATTTATAGTAATAACCACTAGGTGTCTCTCCTCCCATTTTTCTCAATGCCTACACCTTCCGCAACATTTTTACCCGAAAAAAAATTCTAAGTAATCGCTCTTCAGATAAATAAATAAATGATCAAATATGGCACAAAGCTATCGCAAACACAGCCTCTTTGCAAATCTGAAGAAACAAAATCTAGTTTTCAGATATTCACAGGTCAAGGTACTTTGTAGCTGAGGCTTCAGCACCACCTCCAGCTGGAGAAGGTGAAAAATACGTTCTCCATAGTTATAAGTACAGACACCAACTGTTCATTTAATACCCAATTCTAACACTAACAGAGTGAACAACTTGGGTGGAAAGCAATACTTCTCATGCCTCTGCAGAACCCATTTAACTCCCAGAGTGTGAGCCTTGAGCCTTGCCGTGGATTCCTTATACAATATTCTCTTAGAAAACTTATCTATTTAGTCCACAGACAGCTAAAAAAAATCCAGCTGTTTGTGCAATAATTTAACTCCCTTGTAAACCAAACCCTACATCCAAAATCTGCAGTAACAAATTCACTCGTTTGTATGAATACATGGCACTGTGAGGCATCAATCATTTTCGATATACCTACCAAAAAAATGTAATGTGTTCACGAATGCAAAAGCATCATTAATAGGAGATCAGCAGTTTTCAGAAAACCAGGGAAATAGCGCAGAACTGCACGGTAAATTTCTTTAAGGATAGGGCTGTATTTGTCATAATTTAGCTAGGATTCTCTTCAGATGCTTCCTGCACCTTGTTTTCTGGTCCTTGTTTGGCATCCTAATGCACCAGTTTTCCTCTAAGCTGGAATGAAGACTGAGATACTTGTAAAATAAAAGCAGAGCTGTATTCTAGACTACTTTCATATTGGGAAGTGGACTTTATTTTCTTAAGGGTCTATATTTCTTATATCTGGGAAATAACTGGAGAAAGAAGCGAAGTATAAAGGTCCCACAGGTAAATCACCTTGTCTGAGCACCTCCAGCTTGAATGGTTAATTCTGCAGCTCTGCACCAACCTGGTTACATTTAGGTCTTCAAAACACTGTGTTTTTTAACTTTCTTAACTTTCTCATTCTTATGAGAAATTTTAATGGAACTCAATTTAAAGAATTGCATTTGGAGTTTTTCAGCTATTCTCTACATTTAGCTTGATGATACCGCTAAGGCAAAAGGTAGGATTTTGGCTTCAGGAACACACTGCAGTTGCACCCACTATAATTCGAGTTTTCCTCACACTTTCTGTGCTTTCAAAGATGGGATAGAATGCTACTGACTAATGCATTGTGCAAATAAGAAAATGCTTCCACACTGCAAACAGCACAAAAGAATAACACCATCCTCAAAATAACACCACCTTCATGTTCTTGTCAGTTAATAAGCTCGCTATAACAGGATTAAGAATTACTAATGGGGGCAAGGGGCAGGGATCAAGAACCAGGAGACTAACATTGACAGGAAGAATGTGGCATTTCTTAGTATAGATAAACCCAGGTTTTGAACAAAACATTTTACTAACATTCTTCTAACACACTCCTCAAGGTATAACAATCCCTTTCAGTCTGATCCATCAAAATTTTATTTGCATTTTCAACAGTGAAAAACAAACTAAGCATTTCCATAGCTTAACTAATCCCTTTCCAATCAATTCTCTCCAGTCCCCAAGACCCACCTTGTTATAGGAATTAACCCACTTTCCAAAAACTACTGAAATACTCTTTTCAGATGCATAGAAGTTTTATTCACTTAAAATTTGCATAGCCTAGAAACAAAACTAAAGAAGGTTGGCTTGCTGCTCAGGACAAAACTCACATAAAGTCCCTGCTCTATCAGTGTCTTTCTGTGTGATCTTGGACAAGTCATTCGGAACTAGTTTATACCTCACAGCGAGAATGGTGCAGAGCTCTCTGAGCTGCAGGTTGCCAAACAAGGAACCCCACGTGGCACAGCACTGCTGTATCAGTATGAACAAGAGTCAGCGCACAGAGGTGGTACTAAACCAGTTAGCTGGTTCACTCCACTGAGTACACTGCTCTAGGTCAGTAATCACACAGCATGCTCAGGTGTCTTTTCACTTAAGCACATGCTTAAGTTCTGTATCTCATATCTCTGTTTGCAGAATGGGAAGAGTAGCACTTCCATGTTTTGCAAGGATGTTGCAGACATACAAACAAGAGAACTAGTGAAGCACAGCCAGAAGACAGAGAGAAGGGAATACAGCACAGATTTCTAAAGTCCATGGAACACCTGAAAGCTTCTTTGATGCAATAACTTTATCCCAGACTTCGGAAAAAAAATCACCTATTACCACTAAATGACAAAATTAAAACTGGAAACACTAAGGACCAAGCTGTGAACAGAAAACTGAGAAAATATTTAACAAAACATTTCTCGAGGAATTATCTTTGCTCTTGGGAAATGCAAGTTTATTGAAATTTTTTGAAGAAAAATAAATTCTGCTAAGCACGAACTCAGGTTTAGGGAGGATTTTCTCATCAAACCAAAAGAGAGAGGTGCCATTTCCAGAATGTACTGACAATCTGCAGAGTCAAAGACAAGACAGACAAGTTCAAATGACATGCACGACAAGACTTGGCACAGGCAATTGAACTTAAAGCTCCAGATAAGTTCCTGATCTAGCTAGTTGGGGAGTAGCATCTTTTACAGACGTAATTGAATGCTCATTCTGATCCATATAAGAAGGATTCACATTATAGCCCAAGGTCAACACACCCGTTTGGATGTAATATATGCTTCAATTTCTATTTGACACAAAGCCTTGCTGGGATTTGAAAACAATTCTTTCAAAAACCTAAATAAATACTTTGGTGTGCTCATTATTCTGGTCCCAGTTAAAACTTTCAGAGGTGTCTGTTCTCTACCAGTGCAGAACAGGAAAAAGGCTTTATGGGACAGAAGCCCATTTCCTCTCCACCTCTAGAAAAAATATCAGTTAGACTGAATGATAAATTATCAGATAGACTTTTATGATAAAAGAACCTTCTAGCTTTATCCAAAAGTTCACTGGAGAAGATAATGAACTTTAAAACCAAGTACACTTATTTTCAATTTATATTCCACCATTTTTTTTGCTAGTGCAACTTCAGCTTTTAACTGAGCTATGACTGTTTAGCATTCAGATAGATGAAAGCTCAATTAACTCTTTTGTGACTCCTAAAACTGGAGCTTGCCACTCTCTTCAAAAAAGAAAGCTCCTTTTCCTTACCAGTTATTAGAATACTTTATACCTGTTGGCTGTTCGGCTTCCTTTCACTGAAGTTTGATAGGAAACCACACAAGGTTATGGTCTTTCTCTGAAGCAGGTAGCTGAACTTCACAAAGCATTTCCACTTACAGTTCTTTCACTTGTCACCCAGGTATCATGGTGCTTTTTCTGTTTACTTGGATAAATAAACCTTCAGACGCCAGTACTGCACATGACCCAAAACTCTAGCTTTTGATCTCACACCCTGCCCCTAAGCTGGGGTGGCAGAGAGCATGCAAGATGATGGGTTGTTTGCTTCCTTTCTCAACCCTGAAAATCCACATCCAAACCCTTTCCAAGTTCCTTTCATCAAGCAGAGTTATTACTAAGAACAAATTAGAAACTCCAAATAAAACAGTCCAATTGTAAAGTTCCAGTCACCACCTGTAGTCCTTTCAACTTTCTTAAGCCCCATTGTGAATCTCCACGTGTTGGATGATGTGTGGCTGGCACATCAACCGTGTGACAGACAGGACAGAGAATGACATGCCACAACATGCTGGGTTACGTGACAAGGGAAGGTCAGTTGGTTGATCGATAACTCAACTGGCCAATGACAAATGAAGATAAATAAAGAAGTTTCACAAATATTCGCTGATGTTTGATAACTTCTTTGGATCTAAATCTCAGAACTGACCTGCACAGGAAAAGGAATCGGTATGACTGCGACTGGACAGGTAAATGTGTGGAGTCACTATATCGGTCTGACGAAGGCGTTCTTCAGTGCTCACAGAATAGGGCTATTCTGGCACTCCTACACCAATCAATCTCCCATACAGACTAAAGGTTACATCAGCTTTACAATCAAATAACAGATTTGCTGTTATCTTCTGAGATAATCCTGATTAGAACTGAGGCAAGAGCAGAATTAGGGGTAAAGGTGGAATTCCTGTGCTGGGCAAAGATCTGCTGCAACACATGCATATTGCCCAGCAGCATACTGATTTCATAATGGTTTTCTGCACAGCAGAGAATTTCACTGCACATAAAGACATTTGTATGATCAGGGTAAAGGCAGTACAGTTGTGAGCTAAAGACAACTAAGCACAGATAAAGTAAACATCACATAAACAAAAAAAATCTAAACATTATTTTAAACCCTCTAACTGAAAGCAGCTTTAAAAAAAAAACTTAGAAAAGGGAGTTCACATAATGTGTAAAAGATACTACAAAGAAAATGTCCATTAAGCCACTCTGCTCTGAAGTTGCACCCTGATATACACTGTTTCTCTCATTTAAGTGCATTAATTTGAATCCAAGAGGTTGTTTGTAGGAACAAGGGTCATCCATGGAAGTGAGTTGAGCTTACTTCACTTCAAGAGAGCCCTTCTAATCAACAAAATCTCTTCCCACCTTCAGTGGTCTATACATTAGACTATTGATTTTCAGGCAGAAAAGGGTATAAGAGATTTTAAGGGATCACACAGACTCTTCCTCCTCCTCCCAAAAGCAGGATCAGCTCTAACTAAATAACTCCAGACTGAAGACTGATAAACAATCCTTGAAACTTTTCAATGATATGGACTCCATATTTTGCTAAGGGCATTTCTTCCAGCCTTTCATTATCCTTATGGAAAGTTTTTTCTTATGTACAACCTGAACCTTTCTGATTGCATTTTAAACGTGTATGGCCTCTTTTCCTAAGTACCCTAGAGTATAAGATGCCTTTTATATATCTAATGAGTGGTCCCTCTTAGGCTTCTCTTTCCCTAAACTTAACAAGTTAAGCACCCCCACTTACTCCACACAAAAAAACCAAGCTTTACGTAAATATGTTCATAGAACATAAGTACTATGAATCCAGATTAACCTCACACCTCGCATCTTTCAATGATCTCAAAGGCCTTTTTCAAACAAAATATTCTACAATTCTGTAAGTGTTCATTGGCTTGAGGGTAGGGAGGCTCCACAGACGGATATGGACAGGCTGGATCAGAGGGCAGCAACTAACGGTAAGAGGTTCAACAAGGCCAAGTGCATCTGGGACACAACAAGCCCATGCAATACTACAGGCTTGGGGAAGAATGGCTGGAAAGCTGCCTGGCAGAGGACCCCAGGGTGCTGGGTGGCAGCCAGCTGAATATGAGCCAGTGCTCCCAGCTGGCCAAGGTCAATGGCATCTTGGCCTGTGTCAAAAATGATGTGCCCAGAAGGACCAGGAAAGTGATTGTGCCCCATACTCAACATTGGTGAGGCCACACCTTGAATCCTGTATTCAGTTTTGGGCCCCTCAGTAAAAGAAGGACATTGAGGTGCTGGAGTGTGTCCAGAGAAGGGCAACGAAGTCGCTGAAGGGGCTGGAGAACAAGTTTTAGGAGGAGCAGCTGAGGGAACTGAGGTTGTTTAGCTTAGAGAAGGCTGAGGGGAGACCTCATCACTGTCTACAACTGCCTGAAAGGAGGTTGTGGCAAGGTGGGTGTTGGGTCTCTTCTCCCAAGTTATTAGTAATAGTACAAGAGGAAATGGCCTCAAGTTGCACTAGGGTACGTCCCTGATTAGATACTATGAAAAATTTCTTCACCGAAAGTGTTGTCAGGCACTGGAACAGCTGCCCAGGCAGGTGGTTGACTCACCATCCCTGGAGATATTTAAAAGACTGTAGACAAGCTGCTCAGGGACGTGGTTTAGTAGTGGACAGGTATGGTTGGACTCAATGATCTCAAAGGTCTTTTCCAACCAAACAATTCTATGATTCACATAATGATTTTGCATAGAAAATTTGCAAAAAAAAAAGCCACACAGGTTTCCTCCCCAACCTTTCACTGATCATGCTCCAAGAAACATTAGTCAAGAACTAGAAATCTTTGGTAAGTTTTTTTAATTGCTCCTATGCAAGTTCACAAAGACACTGCTTAAAGAACAGCCTGGTGCTTTTGAAGATTTTTTTTTAAAAAAAACAAAATGACAGCATAGTAACAAATTATTGAGAGAAATTTTAAAATTAATCTAAATTCAAATTAATCTAAATTCAAAATCTAAAAGATATCATGAAACAGAAAGTCAACGCTACCATTCACTATCTATGTTTCCAGAAACAAATATTGGATCCCATCCAAGAGAGACAAAACTCCTAAGTCACTCCGAAGAGCAGAGGAGATATTTTTTTCAAAGTGCTCTCTACACCACAAAAACACTTTTATGAACTATTTTATATCTCATGAAATAACTTTATTCAAAAAAGCCTTGACTTGATTTCAAATCTTTATCAATGTTATTTATTCTTTCACTAACTGCAAATGTTAACTCTGTCTTAACAAAGCTTTATCCATTTAATCTCTGGTATGATTCACACAGAGTGCCTGTACAGACTTCCCCTCAGAGCACAGGTAAATGAAAGCTTTATATTGTTATAAAACAAAAATTCAGTGGTCTGCTGGTCCCTCATCCCCCCAGCCACAACAATCTCCTAGGAGAAATGAGAGGCAGTGTTTAGTGCCCATTATGTAGCCTGCACCACAGATAATAATGTTCACAAACAAGGAAACACCAACTGTGCAAAAGAAGCAGCAAAGTCTCTGTCACCTCTGTTACATTCAGTCCCCATTGCAGGAACTAGGTCAGTCACCATGGCTGTGCTTTACTCTTTCACAGCTAAATGAAGTGTAGTGCCCTTTTACTACCTTAAAATAACGATCCCCTGCTGCTGCAAAATTATTTAAAGTGATGGCCAAGGGGAGGGACACCACCTAATATTTAACTAATATAAACTGAAGCAAAAATCCTCTGACAAGCTTTATTTTGAGGTCTCTTGATGATTATCAGCTACAGTTCCTCCAAATGAGATTTGAGAATATATTTTAAGGTATTAAAGGTACAAGGCTTGCATTTTACGTTTACAATAACACATTATTTTCATTTTTAGGAAAGAATAATCCTTAACGTGACAAAAATGTCAACTAATCTTTACAAAACCTCTTGCTGCAAGTCAGAGTTATTAGCATTTCCCTCTTACAAACAGAAAACTGAGGTATAGAAGGCAATGCAAATTATCAATTATGAATCAGTGGAAAGTACAAAATCAAAATCAACGTACTTGCTTCTATGTACAGCTGTGCTTAGTTTCAGCCAGGGAAGGCCATACAGCTCTAACAGAAGCACCCAAAGCATTTGCACCCTGTCCTTCTTTCAGTGCTGTTACTGGAAATACATCTGCCATGCAATCAAATTGCAGATGACATCCGTAATATGTCTGTGAACTGCTATTGCATGACTGGTACACTTCCAGTCTTGTGTTTGTAGAGGAACTGGGGATCACTGGGGAAGAAGTGACTGAAGGCATGGGAGGGTACAAACATTTCTTACAAAATGCATCCACACAGGGGCTGCAGTGTGATTTCTGTCACAGGCTTTGCTGCCTCTTTAGATTTAACAAGTCAACTTCTACCGGTCTCCACTTGCTCACAGGTAAAAGGCAAAGACAACCATAAAAACACTAAAAACCTAACTGAAGTGATAAATCAGCTCTGCTCCAGGTCCCCATTCAAGAAAAAATCCCTATTCAGTGAATAAGTACATGTTTGAGAAGTCAATGTAGTTTGCATGTGATCTGTTTGGAAGGCAGAAGAGCAAGAGCATGCATTTAGCTTAATTTTCCTGAAAGGAAATCAGCCTTTCAGCAATTTGGGCAACGTTGAGTTCAACAGAGATGCTGTGTTCAAGAATTTTCCCCTCAGAAATGATCTCATGTGTCATCTGTCCACAGAGCGTTAGTAGAAAACTGGCATTTCCCTCAGAAATCCCCTGCCAGACTCCATAAAGGTTATACCCATTTCTCAGTATGCATCAAATTCCATGGCAACCAGACCCAGGATGTATTTCCCTCATTTCCCACGGTGATGCTAAACAACAGCCCTTTGTTTGGAGTGCTAAACGTAAGCACTTCAAGATGCCCTCCAGAAGGTTCCTCAGCAGCTGACCTGTTACTTTGTACACATTTCTTTTACTCTGCTTAAGTTACAGAACATTTTTCTGTTATACTAGAGCTTTCAGAATGGATTAATATTACAGAGTGGGGAGAAAACGCAGCCAGTGATCCTGCCCAGGGCAGGACATAGCACAGTTCGTATTGGGTAAGCACACAACTGCTGATCCAGGAACGCACTGGACAAGAACAGGCTTCCATATCTACTGCATCTGTGAAGAACCTCCCATCACAGCTGGGCGCTTCGCAGTCCTACAGAAGAGCTGAAACAGAGAACCAGATGGTGAATCCAGAATAAAGAGTTCAGGCTTTCACTTGCGATGTGTCTCCACACCTCAGCCAGATGCATTTTGTCTTTTTCCAGGCAGAAGGGCCCTTCCCCCAGGAGCGGCACTCCGCATAGCGCACCCAGAGACCAGATATACGGTTCACGACCACTCTGTGCCACTTGATAAGCCAAAACAGAGGAGCATCCCAGCTACCTTCTCTGCCACTCGCTGCTTTCTACCTGGTGGTTTTATTCCAGCTCATCTATTCCTCGAGGAATAAAAGTCTTCCCTCCATAAAAAACAGCCCCCCCTCCCCGTGGGGCCACCTCCCCTGTCCTCCAGCCCTGGGCCCTGCATCCCCTTCCGACCTCATCCGCCCAACCCCGTGCAAAGACCACGACGCAAACAACCCCTCACGCCAACCATTACCCGGTCGCTGGGCAGCCCCGCCCCTCGCGTCCCCGCCCCCTCCCGGCTCTCTCCCGCTCCCGTTATCGCCCGGCTCCAGCCGCCTCCCGCCCGCGGGCACCGGCATCGGCACCCCCCGCCCGCCCCGCCCGGCTGCGGGGTCCGGGCTCGGCGCGGGGAGCCCGCCGCCACCCGGGGCGGAGGGGAGCGGCGGAGACCGGCGCCCGGCCCCGCCCCGTGCGGGGGCTTTGTTACCCCGCGCACAGACCCGGCTCGGGAGGCGGCAGCACCGCCCCGCGCGCTGTCCGCCGTCACTGCCGCGGGCCTCCCCCCCTCCCGCCGCGGCGCCCTGATGCGGCGCCCGGCGCCGCCCCGCCTGCTTCGCTCCCCCTCTTTCCCCGAGCCCCCTCCGCCTTGATATCTTAGGGGCCCGGCGGCGGCAGCGCCCCGTGCCCGGCCATGCGGGGCGCGGCCCCGGGCGGCCCGGCGGCGGGCGGCGGGCGCTAAGCGATGCCGGGGGGTGGCGGGGCCGGGGCTGCCGCCAGGCGCCCCCCGTCCGGCGAGGCGGCGGCTGCAGCGGCGGCTCGGGATGAGGAGCAGCAGGAGGAGGAGGGCGAGGAGGATCTCCGCGACGGCGGCGTCCCCTTCTTCGTGAACCGCGGCGGGCTGCCCGTGGACGAGCCCACCTGGGAGCGGATGTGGCGGCACGTGGGCAGGATCCACCCCGAGGGGCAGCTGGTGGCGCAGAGGATCCGCGGCGCCGCCGACCTCCCCAAGGTGAGACCCGACCCCGCAGCGCACGGAGGGGAGAGGAGGGAGGGCTGCCTTGCCTGTCTCCTCTAGAAGCCGGGTTCCCCAGGTCGGGAGCGATCTCTGGAAAAAGAGAGCTCCCCGAGGGTCCCCTTGCAGGAAGGAGGCAAAGCCGCGCTGAAACCCGCGGGAGGTGCCCACCAGCAGCACCTTTTTCTCAGGCCTTACTGGAAAACAGACTTCAGATGGGTGATGTTCGAGCTCCCCGCGTAAAGAGGTGGGTTGCCTTACTGGATAAACGATCAAAAGATGAAGAAAGTTTGATTTAGAAGAATCTGGATGCTTGAGGTGGGAGGGAAAATCAGGCAGAGGTGAGTCTTTGAACCCAGGAGAAATTGAGCTTTGGGTACACTCTCCCACTCCAAAAGTTATGGTTGCACAGAAAAGTGTCTGTCAGGAAAGAGTCTCTTGATGCCGAAGAGTTTTAAGAGGAGTTAGTGAGCGCTTGTTGGCTGGTGTAGGGTCAGATGTTGTGATTTCCAAGCACGTTCCTGGCCTTGGTGCAGAGAACACTATGAAAGTAGGAATTGGTGATCTGGGTTATCATTTCCCTTTAACCTTGTGCAGTGCTGAATAATCCGTTCACAGATGAGCTGCAAAGGCTGTGATGTAAGAGTTCGGAGATATCCTCTGGTCTCCATTTCCTTCCAGTAGATTTGGGGTGTTCATCGTGTGAACCGTGCCGTGATGGCAGGGTATAATTGATGGCCACGCATGCTAGGCTTGAGAGTTCATGTGAAGTCTTGTGATTGTTGCTATCCGTGTTGCACCTCAGCCAGAGAAGAATCTCCCCTTTTCATTGGCATCCTGTGAACAACACACTGCCAAAGCTTGATGTCACTCTCTTGGTGGGTTATGAGAGTATTCCCATCACTTTAACAGAAGAAATTCAAATGCAAAAATATGAAGCTTTTTCTACTCATGCTTTTTGAGCAAGGACCTACCTTGTTGAGAAGGTAACTCAAAGTATGCAAGAGCATGTTATTATATAGTGCACAGGCAATCTGTACTGCTTTTCATGAGGAACTCTGGAGGATCATGTGATGATACATCATCCTTTGTGCAGTGAAGAGTTATAGGCATCTGTGGCAACAACCAGAACAAATCTTGAATCCTGATTACAGTCACTATTCTAACCCCACTAGACTTTTCCTTCCTTTTCAGATTTCTTTCCTCTCCTCTGACTTTACCCTGAGCCTGGGTGAAGGCTGAAAACATCTTTCAGATAAATCAGAACACACACTACTTAATTTCCTGACTAGAAGGGCTGATTTGGCCAGAAGAGGTGCAGGAAATGGAAGAAAGAAGTTCAAAAACAAGATTCATGCATGTGGGGAGGGAAATTGGTCTTAATGTGAATTACTTCCACTGATCTCGCTATAGTCTTGGTGCCAAAGGATTATAGCTAGGGGACACAAGTGGTACAAGCTCTTCCAATAACAGGTGATATCTGTCTATCTGCTTTTTTTTTTTCCCTGGCATCTGCTAGCACCCCTGGAAACCAGATCTATAAACTCTATTCAGCACTCTGCACTCTGAGATCTTATTCTGAGGCATACCAGGTGTACAGCTGAGAGGATGCTGGATGCAGGAAGCAGTAAGGATAGATGGGTTCTGTTCTGCTAGCTTCTTTTACCTTTCTGGGGATGTGGTTTTATCTTTGAGGGCTGCTTATATCACCATACATCTCCATCAAGCTTCTTTAAATGTCTGATTCAACAGATGAGGAATACAGCAACAAGTGTATTCTGCAGAGCTTGCCCCTTTGAAAAACCTATTCTCCATGTGCTGGGGGGTGAACAGGCCTTTTTAAGTGTTGGGGGTTGGACAATGGTTTGCCTACTCTCAAATTTTTGGCCTTGAATGTTAGCCGGTATTAGGTGTTTGGGGAAAATAACGCTCAGAAGAGTTGTCCATAAACTAAACTTAATACTGTAGAATGATGACTGCAGGAGGTTGTGATCAGACTTTAATATACAATATGTTCACAGATCAGCTGCAGGGACTGTGGTGTGAGAGCTTAGAGATATCCTCTGGTCTCCATTTCTTTCCAGTAGATTTGGGGTGTCTGTCAAGTGAGCTGTGCCTTGATGGCCATGCATGCTGGGCTTGCATGTGCCACCATCCAGAAGGTTGTCTCCTTTCTAGCTTGGAGCCGCTGTGACCATCAAACAGGTGCACACTGGAAATACGAAGTGATGTGTGCTTGTCTCATTAAGAAATGATGGATTTTAAATGAGGTAGTTATGAGGGCAAAGACAGGAAGCTGCATCTAATGGTCTCATACAGAGAGAGAGAGGAAAAAAAATCCTGTTTCTTTAGTCAGGCTGATGACTGGGATTGGTATTGTTCCCAACTTGTTTTCAAAAGGAAGATTAAGGATGTACTTGGATACATTTAAGCACCATAAAAGAAACTTGCTTAAGCTAGGCTGGCCAAAAAAGCACCCCTGCGATTATGGATAAGGGTGGAGCTTTGTATGTGCCTTGTTCCCGTCTGCCTTGTCTCATGTACAGCATGGCCCACTTAGAACGTGAAAATCTTTGTTGTTCTCGGGATCCCCTTTGTAAAAGCAGAGTCCCAATCCCATGCATATAACCAGCCTGCTGGGGTGCATCAGTGTAGGATTATGGTGATGTAACCCCTCCACACAAGTGATGTGGGACCAAGGACATGTTCAAACAGTCAGCTAAGCCTGGCAGAGGTATGTGCTCTGGGCTCTATTCCTAGCTCTCTCTCCAGCTTTCAGAATAACTAAAAGGAAAGAAAAATAGATCTGATTTTTTCTCTCTTAAATTCCTCTCTGCATTCTGGAGGATTGTGAAGGCTGCCTAATATTTATAGCCCTCCTTAGAGATGCAATGGATGATGCTGGATAAGAAAAAAGCGTTAGGGTTTCCCATCCTGTCAGTGTGGGATTGAGGGATGGAGACCTTATTCCTCTCCTGCTGCTTCTATTGCCCCATTATAATGCTATAGATCTGATGCAAAAGAAACCATAGCCCAGTCGGGGCTGCAGGCCCAGATCTGAAAAAGAGAGAGAGAGCGAGAGAGTGTGAGCATGCTGTACTGTCATCAGTTTAAATACTTGAGGTGCAGGAGGCTTTTCTTTGTTAACTAGTCCCCTGCTGAACTGGTTGCCATTATGCTGTCTCAGTGTTGCACAGTCTTTTGAGGAGAAGTGAATCTGGGGATCTGTACTAGTGGAGGGAGGAGTAACTCCGAGAATCATTAGTCTGTGCTGCAAGCATGCACTTAATCCGTCTGTCTCCACTCAAAAAGCATGAAGGTCTCCATGCTGAAGAAATGAAAGAAAGTTCAATACTGAGCCTGTCCTGGTTGTTACCTCTTTCATTGCTTTTGCCTGGAAATGATTTCCTATGACTCAGTGCGTCAGCTCACAGCATCCGAACTGACTCAGCTCGTGCAGTTCCAGAGACGGCTCCATTCCTGCATTGCTCTCTGGAGCCTTCCCTGCTCCTGCTGTGGCTGAACAAACCCAGTTTCACATCTGCTGCTGTTCCTTTGCCATCTTCTGAAAGTGAGCCAGTCAGTGCCTCTGCTTGCTCCAAGCAGGGTACAGAAATAAGGCACTGGATATGGCAATTGGGACCGTCAAGAAAGTTAGGAAAATGGGTACCAGCGGCCAAATGTTGCTACTTAGTTTTCAAACAAAAGAGATAAAAAATCAAAACACAGGAGAGAAAAATTGATGGAGACTGAGTTCAGCTCAGTGTTTACTTGCTGGTCGTGTTTAGAACTAGACTGAAAAACACAGTTATGGTTTCCAGAGGCAGTGACAGCCCATCTCTCAAGGTGAAGCAGTCTCTGACCCCTGTGCTGTGCAAGCACAAGCAGAGCGTAACCATATGGCAAATCAGGACAGGGAGCTGATCTGACTGAAAACTACCCATGCTTGCTGACTCGGCATTCAGGTACCTAACCTGGTTCACCAGTCACTTGTGCCAACCCAAGGTAGAAGGAGGTATGGAAATAAGTGGCCACAGAAATAGCTGTGGAGGGCGATGAGTGGCTAAGAAGCACTGCTGGCTACAAAACCACAGCCAGCAGAGGCAGTTTTGCATAGCGGAGTGGAAGGCCCAAGGAAAAGTCTCGTTCTGACTCACTCTTTCTTAGCTGGAGATAGCCTAGCTCTGGGTGAAGTCTCAGGAGGAACTGAAATGCTGTACAAGACGTGAGCTATCCTTCAAAGGGAAGATGGCTAGACTGTTTCTCCAAGCCTGTCAGTTGCACCAAATTTGTGCCTTCTCTGTTGTATTTGTCCTGTGGACAGGACCCTTCTCTTTCCTTGGATGCATTTTTTCAGATGCTGGCAAGGCTGCAGTTATCCCTGGTTGTGCAAATGGTGAGGAAAAACTGACTGGACCATAAGGCCAAGGCTTCAGAATAGTGAACTTGAGAAGTCATTCTCTGGCCACGTAATTCCAAACAACAAACACTACGAGGGTGGAGAATGGAGGTGTCATGACACTATCAAGCCTGTGTCCCAGTCAGCGCCAACTCACCTGAAATGCTAGGAGGCAGTGAGGGACTTCTGTACCCTTGCTTACAGCACTGTTCCATGTTTGAGTGGCTTTGGGGAAACTCATTCTCTATTTTTTTCTTTCTTTCTCTTACTTTTGTGCCTTCCAGTCTGCATGCTCAAATGAGGCCATGCTGCCTCAGGTGGTGGCTTTCCTATCTCACATTTTGCCTTGTCAGTTAATTTGATCTAATTCTTTCAATGTAATGTTGCCTAAATGCAGGACTCTTTCACACAGTTTCTCTTGCAACTCTGTGATGGTGCTTTATTCTGAATCTCTTTCCAGTTATCAGTGTGGGTGCAGAAGAATATTCCTGGTGCAGCCACTTCAAGCAGCAAAAAGGGGCTGGTTTCAGAGGAACACACTCCCTGTAGCTGTGTGGCACTGAGTTCAGGAAGAAGCCAGAGGGGTTTGGAAGCAATTATTTACATTCTCCTCCCAATTTCAGATACCCATACCAAGTGTGCCTGCGTTCCAGCCGTCCACCCCTATCCCTGAGCGCCTGGAAGCTGTACAGCGCTACATCAGGGAGCTTCAGTATCCTTTGTTGTTACCTTAGTCACTCGTGTGATAACCCAGGAGAAAAGAGCAAGGGTACTTTCTTTCCCTGTGAAAAACAGAAAGGCTTATTCTCCTGTAGTCAGAGGGGAACTGAAACTTGCTCCAAGAAAAGAGGAAGCTGGATTTGGGGTAATGGGTTTTTTTGCGGCTCTATTTCGGGGGGGGAGGCGTCTGCCTAAATTACTTTCTTCTCTTGTTCATGTATGGGCAGGGCTGTCTGTGTGACTGTGTGAGAATGAGATTTCTCTATCCCTGTTGTGCTAGACAGCAGGTATGTGCCACGCAAGCTCAGTCTAATCTCACTGATGAGATCCAGAGCTAGCTCTGGCTTCAGTCCTAAAACAAGGCAAAAAGGCAGACCTTTTGACACCTCTCAACCATCTAAGGTGGTTGGGCTCTAGATTGGGTCCCGGTGAGTCTTAGAATAAGGTACCAGGAATGTTTCAGTGCTTTGTGCATTCTGTGCAGACTGGAACAGGCACAGATCTATCAGACTTTGTTCTGCCCTGGTACCTGGAAAGCTGAGCAGAGCATGTGCTGTTGACATGGACCTTTGGGAAATGGAGTGGAAACCTGTATGTGATACAAGTAGTAGTTACTATTACAAAAAATGAAATATTTAGATTTAAGCTGAAGTAAAGTTTCATCCAATTAGCTGTATTTTTTGAAAGATAGACAGAATGTCCCACTGATAGCATTTTTTCTTTATAGCTTTTTTTTCAAATACTGTTTTTCCAGACACTGTTCAGCGAGAAATGATAACATCTTGTGTTCAGTATGGTCTGTGCTGAACAGATGTGTCTCCTTCTCCAGTCACCCCTGTTTGCAGCCTTTCCCTATCTAAAATACAAGGTCAGGCAGAGCTGGCTCCATAGCTCCAGTGAGCAGAGATTTGGCTGTTGTGAAGTTCATGATAAAATTAAAATTAATCCTTGGAAAGTAATAGAATGTGCATAAGATTTCTGGCAAAATTTATATACATGCATGTAAGTGGGAAATATATTCTGTCCCCAGCTCTTGTCTCTTAGAGTTTATTTGCCGGCATTTTCAGTATCGTGTGGAGAGAAGAAAGAGAATTGACAAGAAGGAAATACAGTGGAGGAAAGGAGGGACTATTATTGAGAGAAATGCAGGAGAGGGAGATGGAGACTTACTTGCGTTCCTGTTACATTTGTGAGATCACAACTTTGCTGTGAGAATAGTAACAAACGCAAAAGTTCTTCAGACAGGCTTTCTTCAAACTCTACTTTCCAAGCTGCCAAGCCCTTAACTTCTTTCTTACAGGTACAATCATACTGGGACACAGTTCTTTGAGATTAAGAAGAGCAGACCTCTGACTGGGTAAGTGCTGGCACACCATGGCTACACCATTTAATCCTTGCTCTAAGATGTTGAGCCCTTGCTATACTCAACTGCCTTTTCTTCTGGCACCTGGCCAAAGTCTAGGTGGCACTCAGGGTTTTCAGTACTGCAGCTCCATCCTACTTAGGTGACTTTATTGTCAATTGCTTTGGGTGCAGTTGGCAGAGCTGTATCTGACCTTTCTGAAGGACAAAAGTAGGTTTTGTTGTCATGAATTAGTAAATCCAGTAAAATAACATAAGTGTATTTCAAAGATGTGCAGGCTGCCTGCTTCTAATTGGAATATAACTATATGAACTTCTGATGGATTCTGAAATTAGGTCCTGCCCTAAACAAGGTTTGTAAAGCCAAGTATCTTTATAGTATAGTCTAACTTCATAGCTCCTGTGATTGCCTTTGCAAAATCTAGGCTCACTAAGCTTTTGATGTCTTATACTTTGAATGAGAAGGGGGATTCTCTTGACTGCAGATTTTGGGAAGAGTTGTGCCCCCCAGAGATAAATATCTGATGTTGATTACTCTCTTGGCCAGCATATTGAGGGTCTGCCAAGACTGGCTTCTTACTGTTGGTCTACTCTGTACACTTATGTGACCCCAAATGTCTTGTGTAGTAATCAGTGCAATGTCTCCTCCACAGTATTTGTTGAATGGAGAGTAGGGTTAATGCTAGAGAAGAGGGCTTGACTGTCCTTGAACCTTGTGAGGCAAACGTTGCTAGCTGTTGGTCCTTTGAGGCTTCTGCTTGTGATCACATAGGTGTAAATGCAGAACTCAAGAGCCAAGTGCTGTGGTCTCCCTGATAACAGAGGCTGGCCTAGTAGCCAGCTTTGCTGTAACTCACTGAATGGAGTTCCTTGTAAGCAGCAACAGCATGTGGTAGAGAGCTGGTTTGGATTTAATATCTTCCTAAAGAAGATATTTTCTTCTGTTCCCTATCCTCAGTGGGCCATCTTCTCTCCTGGAAACCTGCGTTACAGATACAGTGTAAAAGGGCTGAACTGGATGTACTTGAATAGCACAAGCCCTCTAATTGTCCTCATCTTTCCCTGTCCCACTCTGCAGGCTGATGGACCTGGCCAAAGAAATGACCAAAGAGGCCCTGCCAATAAAATGCCTGGAAGCTGTGATCCTGGGAATGTATCCTTTCCTCTTGTAACTGTGCATGTCTGTCCACCCTTGAGTTTTCTCATCTGCTCTCTTATGATGCTTTGAGGCTGCTGATAATATTGTCACCAAGCTCCATATCCCTCTGTTTGTCCCTCCCCAGTTCTCCTAAAAAAAACCCCACCAATAAAATCCAAATCCAGGCAATTCTCTGAAATATCAGAACTAGTTCTTCAGAATTGCTCCCCCTTCCCCAGGAAGGCTGGTGTTGCTCTGGACAACTCTACAAGTGAGTAAACGGTAAAGGAAGGATCTAAGGAACACCTAAAGAGGGGCAAAAATATTAGCTAGGGTTAGCTCAGGAAGTCTTTTGTGGGATAACATTTTTCCCTTACCACAATGTTGCCCATGTGCATTCTACGTTAATATAAGCTAGAGATTCTCCCCAACTTCTAATTACTGCGTATGTCACTTTACTATTGTGTCTAACATAGCCTGCCAGCTTAGGCAATACCTTTATTAATTCTAGACATGTGTCATCTTAAAGTACACATTTTTCCTAGCTCACTCAGGCAATAGAGTCTCAATGCACATGGACAAAGCTACCTGGAGGGGCAGTGATGACAAGTGAATAGTTCAGAAGGGTATTCCGAGTCTTTTATCCTGCAGATTCCTCAGTTTGTGTGTGAAATAGTAGGTAGTAAAACAGATTAAAACAAACTGAGGAATAACACTACAGCATTAACAGTTTGGGAGCTATGGAATACGGTACACTTGAGGTGTTAGCATTGCAACTTCTGCATCACAACTGCCTCAAAATTAACTTCCTTTTGTTGACTGTCTTGTTGAAGAGGCCAAGTTTGTTTTCCCCACAACACAGATGAAAGTAGGGCAGCTTGCAATGAGCTGGACTCTTGAACTGAAGAACAAATCCTACCTATATGATGCCTGAATCGGGTGAGTCATCTAAGGATGGGAGGGTTTTGAGCAGGAAGTAAGTATCTTGTCAAGAAAATGGTATCGCTGGTTGTTTCCTGAACAGTGGCTGCTGTCAGTTACCTCACCAACAACATGACCACGCTGGACCGTTTCCCCATCAGCTTCAAAACCCACTTCTCAGGGAACTACTTCCGGCACATTGTGCTGGGGGTGAACTTTGGAGGGCGCTATGGGGCACTGGGCATCAGCCGCCGTGAGGAGCTCATGTACAAAGCACCCGTCTTCCGCACACTGAGCGAACTCATCTTTGACTTCGAGGAGGCATATCGCCGCTGCTGGCACACTCTCAAAAAGGTGAAGCTGGGCCACTGTGTGTCCCATGACCCACACAGTGTGGAGCAGATTGAGTGGAAGCACTCCATCCTGGATCTAGACAAGCTAACCCGGGAAGACTTCCGCAAGGAGCTTGAGAGACATGCTCGTGACATGAGGCTAAAGGTAAGCAGCAGCGATGGAGAAGTAGATCATTGCTACATCTGCTGTCTTGCCTGGCTGATGGTGTCCTAGGCGACTGAAGTAGCAGAAGGCTTTCCTAGATAGTGGTGGAATAGAGGGTGAATTGGAGGCTGTGAGCTCTTTTCCTCTGTATACATGCAGATCCCCTAATGGATGCTCTTGCAGTACTGCAGTGTGAGTAGCTTGGACTGCATACAGCCCTTGGAGCCACAGCTGTCACTGTAGCTTGTTTTTCTTGCTTTTGCATTTTTGACGCACTTGCTTGCCTTTTTTACTTCTCGTATAATTAATCATTGATAGGCTTTGTGTTTTCTGGTTACTACTTGTACTGTTTTTTTGCTCATGTTGCTCTTTAATTTTTCTGGCAGATTGGCAAAGGAACTGGGCCACCATCTCCCACCAAGGACAGAAAGAAAGATGTCTCCTCCCCACAAAGAGGTCAGGCCAGCCCCCATCGGCGCAACAGCCGAGGGGACAGACGGTGAGTGGGGCTTCTCAGCAGAAGACCTATATAGAGCGTATCTTTTACTCACAGGCTCCACCTTGTCTGGTTTTGGATCCTTCTGATGTCTTACTGGGCTTCTTTATAATAGGGGATACTTTTCTGACCTGCAGGAGCATTCTTCCCTACACTGTGCCTTTGCGCATTTGTCGTTGCTTGGGGAGTGAGGGGACAGTTGATTTTTTATTTTGGCAGGGAGGAGGAAGGCAGCTCAAACACCAGTGATTTTGGTAGCTGACATTTAATCTTATGCAAGGGTCTGAGCTCTGGTGTCTCATTGCCCCAAAGAGTTACCAAAAATTACCCTACTGTCAGTGAGATTGTTTTCCTGAAACTGATCTGTGGTACCAAAGTGGACTTGCTGCTTTTCCTAACCTGCGTTCTCTTCTGTGGAGATCATCGGGAGAATTACTAGAGGCTACAGAATAATCCCGCACTCAATAGTGTAGGATAAGTCTGAAGCTTTCTTGTACTTTCTCCTGTGGTGCCATCTCTATGTTGCAGTACCTCCTGACTGAAAAAAAAAACAGTTTCTGAATATTCTTACCTTCTTTGTTCACAGGCCATCTGGTGAGAAGAAGCCTGCTGATTCCAAAGCCATGCCAGACCTCAATGGGTACCAGATCCGGGTGTGAAGAGAGCTGTACCTTGTGTACCTGGCTCCACAGACTTCTGCTGGCCACAACTGGGACCTGGATCCACCTGCAGTGATTCTGATAAAAGGGACAGGGGAGTGGGAGCAGTACAGAGTATTGATCGTCCCAGGTACTTCCTAGTGGGCCAGTCCCAGAGCTGGATCCCATGGGTCCCAGAGGATTCACCTGCCTATTTCTGGGAGGGGTGTCCATCCTCATTCAATGATACAGTATTTTACACAAAAAAAAAAAAACCTGTACCTTAGTGGGTGTTTACTGCAGGAAGAATATGAAGTCAGTGGGGTCAGGAGACTGGCTGACCATTTTTTTGTGTTGACAGCAAGTATATGAAGCATCTTGTCAAAAACACTTGTTCCCTTTCTGCACAGAAGTCTTCAACCCATCCAAGGCCTGAAGGGCTGAGGGAGAATTGATGCTGGAATAGGATGGCCTCCGCATCTTGAGCAAAAACTCCTGGTTTTGTCATTATGAATATTTTATTTAGCGTTGCTTCTGTTAGAGTCAGGACTGAATTTGCTCAGCCTTATTTATTGATCATACAAGGGCCTCTGATCCAGAAAAAACACATCTTATGTGTTCAGTCCTGCCTATTTCAAAGCGTTTCATTGTCTCTGAAGGGGTAGACAGTGGGATGATGATCCTCTTGACCCACTGCAATGCTGCTGTGCTGTGGCTGTAAGTCCTTTTGTGGTTGAGTTCGTCAGGATATGCCCATGCCACTGCCATATGAAAACAGGCAGAGACCTCAGTCATCTCAGCAGTGGAGACAGGGGCTGGTGGAAAGCCTGAACTTTGAGTTCCCTGTTTGTCAGCCTTCTCTCTATTAACTTCCAGTGACTGCTAATGTGAAAGCTTGCAGAATGCACTTCAGTCACTGAGATAGGAGTTTGAAATATAAATAGTTAAAGAAGGACTTAATGACATGAAAAGGTTTTATAAGCATTTTTCCTTTCCACAGGGGTCTTGCTCCTTCCTCACTGCAGTGTTAGTGCTAGAGTTAGCTGTTGGTGGGAAGTCCTGCTCAAGAAGAGTGCAGTTGCTTTCCTGGCAGTTCAGCCTTGAGCCTCCTGAAAGTAGTTCCCCACCCCAGTCCCAGAGCTGTACTTGTGTTCTGGCTCTTCGAATAAAGGCAGTATTTTACAGTACCACTTATAGTAAGGCTGGGTCTTTCTGCCCACTTACAGCCTTGACCCTTCCTGTACTTCTTTTTGAGGAAGCGTTGTATTACTGATTAAGCAGTATAATGCTTGTCAGACATCTGCAGTGTTGTGACACCCCTCTCTGTGGCCTAGGACCTGGCAACAGAGGGGTTGCCAGAAGTCGGAACCGCATGGCCTTGAAGTGATCTGGATGTGTGGATCTAGGCAATGCAAAAACAGAGCTTGGGAGTGGGATTGTCCTTGAGAGGAACTGAGTCTTGTTTTATCACAGCACTGGCAAGGAGCTACACTTTCTGAAATACTACATATTTAATTTTTTTCACAACTGTGCTTATTTTTTCTTGTGAATTTGTTAGAAACATTATGGAACTTACTCTACCAGGCTTTTTGATGCAGTATTTCTGTGCCATACCTTCATATAAGCAGTGCTATTTTGGTGGCAGAGAATGGGTTCTTATCGCCAAAGAAATCAGCTCTTCTATTGAGTTAAAGCAGTGTTAATCCTTGAAGCACCACCCACAAGCAACTTAACTCAGGCCTCACAGATTCCTAATTGTACATTCTTAAGTGTGATGTAACTTGCAAGGCGCTGTGTCCACACCACTACAGTCTGTCCCTTCAAGCTCTCTTTGTAGTCTATATTTTTCTGCTATGCTGTACAACCAGGAGGACAATCCATAGGGAAGAGGCAGAACTTCCTGCTGATCCAACATAAGGTAAATCCAGAAGAGGATGCCAGTTTCCACAGGGTAGTGCCACACTTGTCCCCTTCTTTGCACTCATGCTACATGTAACTATTTGAAATTGGACAGCAGTAGCAAGCCAAGCACCCCATTTGAATGTGTCCTCTGGTCAATTTTGTGTGGCTGTAAATTAGCATATTTAGTATCTGGATGCTAACAATGATGTTAGAGGTAAAGGTACCACAGCTACCTGTAAATTATCACTTGGAAACTAGAAACTGCCTTTGCATAATGTTGGCTATGCAGCAGACTGAAAGTTCAGGGGCCACTGTCAATCGAAAGATAAACACAAGCAGCAATCAGCAGGGAAGACAATGTCAGGTTTTATTAAAGTGAATGAAATCCAGAAAAAAAAATATAAAAGCCACTTAGATAAAAGTAGGATGCATCCTCACCATGCCTTTGGTTGGTTAGTTAGTTAATACAGAGTTAACTGGAAAGCTTTTGAGAATAATTAGTAGCTTCATACAGAGCACGTTCAATAGCTGAACAGACTTGAGTTTTTTAGAAGGAAAGGAGGCCAAGTGTGTTGGAGGGAGAAAGACTTCAAAACAGATGCCGCAAGTGAGGGGTCAGATGCAAGCTAATGTTGCTTTCTTGAGAGCAAGGTAAAAGGGATGCCCAGCATTGTTTGATCACTAGGATAGAATGGCTTAAAACAAAATGTTTTGTTTGACCTGTAAATAAACACTTTCCTGAGGACGTAACTGAGGCCAATAGCTTAGAAAACCAAGTAACTGGATGCCTAAGGAATGAATGACAGGTATAGCTCAAGGTATCAGAGTATCACAAGGTTGGAAAAGACCTTTGATATTATCGAGTCCAACCTATGACCCAACACCTGCTTGCCATATAAACCATGGCACTAAGTGCCTCATCCAATCTGTTTTTAAACACCTCCCTGGGCAGTGCATTCCAATGGCCAATCACCCTTTCAGTGAAAAATTTTTTCCTAATATCAAGCCTAATCCTTCCCTGACGAAGCTTGAGACCATGTCCTCTTGTTCGGTCACTGCTTGCCTGAGAGAAGAGACCAACCCCTGCCTGCCTACAACCTCCTTTTAGGTAGTTACAGAGAGCAATAACATCTCCCTTAGGCCTTCTCTTCTCCAGGCTAAACAACCCCAGCTCCCTCAGTCGCTCTTCATAGGGCTTGTGCTTCACCATCTTCGTTGCTCTCCGCTGGACACACTCCAGCATCTCAACATCTCTCTTAAACTCATAGTTCTCCTGCTGGATCAGGACTTCCAGCTCCTCTTGTTTGTTACCCATACTACATGCACTTAAGTTGGGTTACTGACTTCATCCTTGATAATGACTCACTCTCTACAGTCACATCACTGGTGAGCCTGGTTACATCCCCCTCCCCCTTCAGGCCTAGTTTAAAGCCCTCTTAATGAGCTCTGCCAACTCCCGGGCTAGAATCCTTTTGCCCTTTTTGCTTAGATAGGTCTAGCAGGCAAGGTGCAGTAAGTTTCCCCATGATCATAGAAACCAAAATTTCTCTGTTGGCACCAGCCCTTAAGCCATTTGTTGACAGCATGGACTCTCTTGTTCCTTGCAATATACACCTCTGACACTGGAGGAATTGAGCAGAACATCACCTGCGCTCCTGCCCCATCCATTAATTAACCTAGCTCCTTAAACTCCTTTTTAATTACTCTGGAGCCCCTCTTATCAAGTTCATCACTGCCAGCCTGAACAACCAACAGGGGATAATAATCTGAGGGTTGAATTAGATCTGGGAGTCTCTTAGTGATATCCCGTACCTGGGCTTGAGGAAGGCAGCAGACTTCCCTTTGGGATGGGTCCGGCCTACATATAGGACCCTCTGTTCCTTTCAAAAGGGAGTTACCTATTACAGCTACCCTCTTTCTCTTTGACCCGCCTGACAGACGGAGCAAAATCGAGAGGTTTCCCAGTCAAAACTGTCTTCATCATGATCATCAACCCAAGCCTCAAATTCCAGAACCCCAAACTTGTTTTGTAAGGGCAACTGGAAAGGTGGCATCTTGAAGGGAGTCGGAGGATGGGAGGGAAATCTGCTACTCCCACGAGAGCAGACCTGCTCCCATTCCTCCTCAACAACTATGTCCCTCCCCTCGTCCTGTTGGTGAGAAATACACAGTTCCTCTGTCTCCTGGAAAATATTACTGGGGGGAGAAAGGGTGCGACTCCACCAGTCTATCTCCCTTTCGCTATCACGAATGCTTCTCAGCCTCTAGACCTGATCCTTAAGCTCTGCAACTATAAGTAGCAGATCGCTAACCTGTTCGCACCTCATGCAGGTATTTTTTGGATTGTCCTCGGGTACCACGAGCAGGCTAAGGCATTCCCTGCAGTCCACAGTTTGGACATTGGCATCCCTCAGCGGAGGCACTGTTTGGATAGACAGACTCCTGGTAGCAATGGTTTTGGTTCACCTGGTCACCATTGCTGGTCAGGTCTCTTAATCCTCTTGTGAAGCCAGATGAGAATATCCCCTTTTCAAGATCTAGTTGCACAATTATGTACGTTAGGAGGCATTTAATTCTTCTTATGTAGCAGACGGTGCAACAATTTGGAATATGGCCAAACAATTCTTCCCTTCTTGCTCTTACTCCCCCATCTCTGTAACAAGAGGAATCACTTCAATACAAAGCTGAGCTTCCTTGCTAACAAACAAGACAACATCCCCCTGTGACACCAAGGATTAATGCAATTTGGTTTTATGCTGTAAGAAACCTGAGGGTATAATGAATTTTGCACTTTCGCATCTTTCCTCCCTTCCTTTCCTTTCCACCTGCTCTGGCTTCTGGTCTGTCTGCCTTTGACCATAAGGAAAAATGCTGGTGATGAGTCTTTCTCACTTCTGCAGTCTTCAGAGCTACATAGGAGAAATGAAAACAAGGAACTAGACTGTAACTCATACTCCTTAGTGCCTGCAGAACAAAAAGTATGGATCTTGAGGAGTCTATTGATTATTTAATGTTCAATATTAGTATGATCGCTCATGTAGCTTTGAGGTGTAAATTTCACTGTTCAAGTAGGTCTCACCTGAGGTCTGTTCCGCAGTAGAAGTCCTTCTGAACTCTGTGGAAGGGAACTGCGTTCTCACACTAGGAATGGAGAGACACTGCCTGTGTTGTAGGAGTCTGGGGGAAGCTTTGAAAGACCTGAACAACTGCTGACCTACTACTAACAAAACTATTTTAAATATAATGCAAACCTTGAAATAAGAGTTCCTCTTTATACTTTTATGTAGACAAGTCCCTTGGTATGTGGCCAACTGCAATTTTTTTAGTGGATGAATGGATTAGTGAGCAAAACTTTCTGCTGTGGTGTCACCTGATATAAACTTCATATAACAAAAAGTGTGGTTGGGTGTCCCTCACTCTGTGACACGCTAGCCTTTTTTTTAACTCTGATATGATAAACTAAACGCATCTTTAGGAACTTAAGGTATGTTAGCAAGTGTTTTAGCTGGGAGTGGAGTGATTTTTTCAGTAGGCTGTTTTACCTGTGTGCCACTGTATGAGTCAGTATGTAGTATGTGTGGATCTACCAGAATAAATGACTCCAGAACTGTGGTTGAAACATAGTTTCCGTTCATGCAGTAGCTGTATTGCTGTTATCAGATCTGCGTAATATAAAGGGATTTTTTACATATAAATGTGAAAGCCTTAATCAGGTGCCTGCCCTTTAAGGGAGGCTCACATGTGGTGGCATACAGACTGAAACATGACTGTCCTTAAAATTGTGGAGTTTTAAGAAATCATAATGAACAGAAGAATGCTCCTGTTGCCAAAGGGCAAAAGTCTGGATTAGATGGGCTTGACCTTGCTCCAGTGGCTCTGGCTAATCACTTCAGGTGGTTCCTTTAGCCACTTGCTCCTTCTAAGTGAAGTATTTCAAGTGGTCCTGATGATCAGGCACTAGATGTAAGCAGGATATGCCCTGGGTCCCTCTGTGTGCAAGTCTGGCTGAAATTACACTGCATATTCCAGTGGTCTTGCACTCTTGTCCTGTCCATGTTAAAACATGTATTATGGATTTGTAATTTAACCTAAGAAAGTAAGTGCTATTCTGGTTTGGTGTTTACTCTGCCAAAGCAAGGTGGAGATGGTCCCTCTGCAGCCAAGTTGAACTCCTTAGAGAATTTGATTTTTTTTCTGTTTTCTGAGCAAGTGTTTAGTTGTATCACAGTCGCTCTCCTTCAGTGGTGCCCTGGCCCCGTCTGCTCAAGAGCAACTCATCTTAGGCCCAGAAGGCTAATGAAGCCCCCATAATCTCTGCAGAGCAGAGTTTCCCTCCAGGTCGGGGTTGAGATGGTGCTAGTGGGACCAGAGCGGTCCTCTTCCACGCACATCAGTATTCTAGCACTGATAGAGTGCTCCAAAACCACTTACATCTTTATCACTGGTACAGGTCAGAACTAAGAAATAGAGGGTTTCTTTAAGAGCAATGTCATGTGTGTCTTTTTGTAATTAATCAGTGTGGTTCTGTGTTGTTATGTAGCCAACACAGAACTGGTATTTAGATTTAGTTCTTACTGCACTTCCCATAGCCCTCATGTTGATATTTCTTCCTGCTTCCTTTGACACTTAGACAATAAAACTTACTCTGTACTGCTCTCAGCTTGTGCAGAGAAAACAAGATGTCTGTACTGTCATTCTTTCCAATTTAAACTTACCCATTGTCAGTCAGCTGAGGAGTCAAAAGCACAGTCTTTAGTGATGGTATCAGACAGATTTATGTATGGAAGCCATGTACTTTCAACACTAGGGACACGGAGGAACCCCCATTCTCCTTCATCAATCATCTCAGTCATCCGAACATGTGAGTATGTCTACACACAGAGGCAGCTGCCAGAGAATAAGAATGTATGTGGCTATGTAGCAAAGGCTAAAACTCACATTTTCCTTGAACTGCTGTCAGTCAAGCTGGATGGAAAAAGAGTCATCAGTGGATACAGCAACAGCAATTTCAGTCCTGAAACAATACTGTAAGGGTTAACACAAGCCTCTGCTTGCACAGTTCAACCTACGATCCAGTCTCCCTTCCTGGCCTGAAAAGCAATTCTCCTTTAGGTCTGTAGTTTAGTGGCCTTCCAGACTACTGACTTTACCAGAACTTCTCAAGACAAATGCAGGGTTAATAAGAGACAGTCAGCTCTAAGATTTAGTGCATTTCACCAGCAAGAAGGATCCAACTTTACTCAGGCTATCATCGTTCAGGCATAACATACCCGTTCTCTCTAGGGAAATGAATAGTAACTGGGACGGAGGCAAGCCTACAGCGTGTAAAGGGAAGGCATAAACATCCCCTAACCTGTTACTCTAAAGAGAATGGCACATGCTTGTTAATCATATGAAGCAACTTCTGCCCTGAAGGGAAGTAATTGCACAGCACCTAGTAAGTGGTATGAAGAGACAAAAGAAGAAAGGAGATGCTTCATCAGCCTTCATGGCACGTGCTCAAGCCCAAGAGCTGACAGTAGACTTCGGCAGCAGCAGGTTTCTTGCTGCCCTATTAAATACTTAAAGATTAATAATATTAGCAAACAAAGACTAAAATGCTGTGACTTCTGTAAACCTTTACTTCAGATGCTTGCTTGAAAATACCCTCTGCCTCATGTCTTAAGAGTTTCTGTTAAAAATAGGTAACTCCTAAATTCCCCAATAGATGCATAGGTCATGGTGATTACTAGGCAACAGAGTAAGAAAGGCAGAACAGTGACTTGACCACAGCTGAGATTACAAATAAGACTTCCTGCTCCCTCTTAGATCAGCTTTTTTCCCCTCCTACTGATAGTTCCTGCAGTTCTAGGGGTTTAAGTCAGTAAGAGCTTACACTACTTGGACCAACCTTAGTGAAAAACCTTTGTTGTGGAAAGGGTGCACAACTCAGCAAAGCAGTTAATGAAAAAAAAAAGGAAAAAAACTCAGTCAGTTACTGTGCTGAGAAGCCCACAACTGCAAAACTTCCAGCTCTGATGCCTAAAACTATAGAAATCTATTCATAAGAGAATAAGACTGAGTCTTAAGAGCACCATTCATGCTGGATTCACTGCAGGATTGTGGAAGGCAAAAGCATATGATGTGCTGTGGATAGCAAGGCACAGATTTCAGTTAACTCAGCTGAGTTGGTTTTCCTGGTTTATATTTGGCAAAGAATGACTGCCACCCTATGTCTGACCTCACTCTGTGAGAAGAAGGGAGGACAGGAAAAGTTTTACAATACTCCTGCATTCATCTACTCCCAGTTCAGAAGAAGCCCTTGAAAGTGGCCAATAACGTAATAAACTTAAGGCTGCTGTAGGCTTTCCATCCAGAAAGAAAAGACTGAAAAAGTAAATAATGCTGAGGCTTGAAGTCAAGGGGGGGTATAAAAGGAAAGACTGGATGGAACAAATGCATCTTTTGTTTCACATGCCAGCGTTTAGTCCGTTCCTCCTAGTTGCCACCTCAGTGGAAAAGAGCTTCAAGACTAGAATGACATTTTCAGTGGAAGTTGGAGGATAGCTTGCCTTGACACGAGAAGCCAAACTTGTACAGCTGATAGAAGGAAGGAGCTTGAGGGATGCCAGCTGTTAAATCTGACATCTTGGTTATCATTATAGCAGGTGAGTTCTCAAAAGAAATTAGGTATCGTACTTTGAAACACGATGCAGTACAGTTGATGGCAGCAATCACGTAGCTTGCATGTTTCAGTTCAATGGTGCTGTGGAAAGCACTACAGGCCAGGCAGCTAGAAGGCAGCAGGTCACAGCCAGCAATTCAATTAGCACAACAGTAAGCCTACTGAAAGATCTATCTACTAAGGCTTGTGTGCTTTCCTTTAGCGTAACCATAAAAGGCTTAACTTGCATTTGGTTGAACCATGGATATGTCTGCAAATTCCTAACAGTACATCCAATAAATGTTCATTAGTGAGGTAGTGGCAATGGGAGGAGAAATTGCACTGTAGCAACACACTGCTTTTCACACTGACACCACCACTCTCCAATATCGTTAGGAGCGGGACACATACCTTGATCTGCTCTTAAGAGATTATCTCCAAGATGCTGAACAGTTCTTAAAGCTTCTAAGATACTCTTCAGAGGAAAGGAACTAAGGTCAAATATATTTCAGAGTTCTCCTGTGCTTCACAAAGCAGGTGGCATACAGGGCACTAACAATAAACCTTGAACTTTTGTTTTGTATAACAAGAGTTATCAGCATTGAAGTGTTGGTTTTAGAGCTCACATCCCTCCCACTTAACTCTTCATGGCTGAGGAAACCCAATATCTTATGGCTTCACACTATTTAAATGCTGGGTTTATGATGAGACTTGGGCCTAGAGAATTCCACCCATAGCTTTTAACTGGAGAAATACAGCTGCAGAAAAAAACCAAACATCAGTAACTCAGAAAGATAACTTGATATGGCAGTCGTGGGAAAACAGCTGCTGGAGAGACACCTCATAAGGAAAAGGCATGGAGAAAGAAGATCTTGAGCAGCAGCCAAGTTTCTTTTATTGAGAAAAGGAAAGAAACTAGAGTAATTACATTGTTTACCACTTCTCCCACCCCATGTAATTGGGAAAATTGATTATAAAGGGCATCCTCCTGAAGTGATGAACTTAAAACTCTGAGAAAGTGAAAAAAGTCCAACTTCTGTTTAAATAGCATAACTAAATACAGCCTAGCAGCTGTGCCGCAATTTAAGTTGTTGTCTAGCAAAGATACTTCGTCAAATATGTTTCCCTCTACAGCTGTGTGCTCCCACAGCTTAGGAGCCTGATAAAAGGGTATGTATACATACTGCCAGTGGTTTCAGGCATCCCTTCCCCTAAGTACCAGTCTCCCTGAGCTCTTTATCACTACTAAGATGATGTAGATGATCCTACCTGATACCTTCTCTTTCTGAGTATAGTAGATATACCCCTTGTCCCATTTTCATAACCATTTACAGACCCCTCTGTAATTCATCAGAAAGTTGTGCGAATGACCACCAGGCCCACGTTTAGGTCAGGAAACAGTGTTAAGAGCTACATCTGGAATCTTAGTTCTGTTTCCCACCATGATTTGCTCACTACACAGCCTCTCATTATTTCACTGTGTGCTAGTCTTAAAGCATCACAGAACACATTTTCTCCCTACCACTACATATAGTTGCTGTTTTAGTGGTAGGAACTCTTTCCGCCAACCCCACCTCCAAATTTCTCCTACAGTTTCCCACAGCCAAACACATTCACAGGTCTCCAGATCCATTTGTTCTCCAAATTGCTCTAGAACATAGGGTTTTTTTCTTTCCTGAAACAGGTCAGCCCTGTAGGGGTCTATACCAGAGCTACAGGGACAGTGATCAAAACAACCACAGCGATCACTCTTCAACTCTGTCCTTGTATGCAGTCCTGCATTTCTGGTTTCACCTATGAATACCCAATGAAGCACATGTGAGCCATGCTTTTGGGAGCTGCAGGTCCCTCTGGGATCTTTCTAACCTTCAGAAAGAAGAATCAGAGGACTTGGAGTCATTTTCATGGGATTTCCTCAGCACATGACTCCATATCCAGCGTTCAATAACTTAACCATCCTAAACTCATACCATACTATTTCACGTACCAAAATAGAAAGTGCTAGCTTGACCTGGGGAACATCAGATGTTTCAACAGAACAAAGCTGCAACATTAAAACCTCCCTGAGAGATGCCTTCATGCACTTTACCCAAGAGAAATGTCAAATCTTTGGTGTAAATAAAATGGAAGAAGCACTTGTGATACTGAAGCACAGCTCCTATGCCTCAGTTACATCACAGGACTGGCAGGGTGCTTCGGCCAGTGAAGGGGCAACTGGTTCTGTGCTGGGCACACTTTATCCGTTTCAACAGGTGGGGCAGGAAGGCTGCTTTCACACACACACCCCCACACATACACACACCCCTCTTCAATTGACCATCAGAGCTAGCCAGCAATTATAACTGAAGCAGACAGCCAAAGTTGTAAGTACCAACACAACATGTCACAGTGGTTTGGGGTTTGCTTTTTAAAACTTGGTTGTTTTTAAACCTTTAGTGCCTTCCAAGTTTCCTAGTACAATGTTACCAGCTGGCAGCAATTATCTGCAACCAGGGTGCTTTCTGGTAATGTCTTTTCAAGCCTGGCAGAAAATAAAGCTCTCAGTTCACCAGTTTCTCTTTTGTCCCCTCCTTTTGCAAATACAACCAATTACAAAATCGGAAAAAGAGTACTTGCAGAAATTAGTGCAACTGTCAGACAAACAAAGTCATAGAAATACACAGCTCTGCATCCCTCCCAGTGCACAAACACCGGTGCCATGCCAGAATGATAACCTGTGAATCTAAGGGCTAACAAAGTTGCAAACTTATTCACCTCTCAACTGCTGTTCACTACACAGACTTCTAGATGTTATCCCAACTGGGGTAGCAAAAGCCATCCATACATCACCAGGCAAATATGACACTATATGGCTGGGCCACAAGAGAATATGTAGTCCTTACACAATCACATGGGCACAGAACACAATCCTCCCACACACTCTTTGTTTCTGTACAGTTTACAGAAGTGAGCTGTTAAAGATGAGCAGTACTTGCTTTCTTTGGGCCAAAGGGAACGGTCCCTGAATGCAAACCATTTTGCAAGACAAGCCCTATGCTAAATAAGCCACCTCTGAGATTTGGGGATGTGTTGGGAGGTCCACTCCTTCCCCCTCTTCAAATCTTATTTTAACTATCTTGTACAGCTAACTTGTCCTCTCCTCTTTTGCAAGTGTTCAGAGGGTTTAGCTGCTGGGAGCACAAGGTGCTGCAGTTACTTTGTGTTTTTTTCTTAAATTAGAAAAAATTTATTTTTCAACAACAAAAGTAACATTTCAAAATGAAGTCCCCAATATAATTCAGGAAAAGAGAATAATATTTCAAGTCTCCTCGTACATTCCCAGAAAACCTGAAGTAGGACCAGCCTTCCCTGCCTCATTTGTGAACAGAAGACTGGTAATGTTTCTGCTCTCATCTCTCCCAGAAAAACTGAGCACCAAATATCAGGCTGAACTGGGGAATCTGCCCTAGGAACAGGTATAGTTCTATCGGGTTTGTACTGGCCAAGCTACTGCTGACTGAAGTCCACTGACAGGACACCAAAGGTACACTGGGATCCAAGTGATTGACAACCTGGCTCCAGTTTACACCGCCTTCCAGTCCGCCCCAATGCCTGTCAAGAAATAGGAGTCAGTCCTACAGGTTCTACCTAAACGACTGGCTCCAGAAGGTGGCAGTAGTATGAACTTCGGTCTGGCACAGGAGGATGCTACAGCTTGGCTATCTGACCCTCGGTAGGCTGAGCAGAATAGGAAGGGCATGGAGAAAGAGTACAGCAAGTGACAAGTACCAGCTTTTCCATCTGATGGCTCTGCTGCCTCTCACATGCCTTCCATTTCATCTGTCTTTTGGGACCTGCCAGAGCTATAGCCTCCTGCGGTTGTCATGCATTAGAAGATGATTTTTTCCACCTGGGAGGATCATAAATACTTTTCCTACAAGTACCAAGCTAGTTCTGAGACTGCTAGAAAAGAAGGGAGCCCTCCCCAAGGCCTCTAGGCTTTTGCTGCAGTTCTAAAGCTCCTGTGGGTGGTTCTGTAGAACCTTTGGCTCTATTTCTGGCAATCCCATTAGTCAGAACAGGTAGCTTCTTGTAGAAACTGTTCAACTACAAAAACTCTTCTGCCAGCAAGGCAGCCCTTACACATTAATAAGTAAAAGCCATTTCCAAGAAGGCAGCAGAGCCACCACTCTCAAAGGCAACATGACAACTAGTCCTGGAAGGACCATACTTCACTGTTTTGGTGTGAAACAATATTGGTGTCTACATCCCTTGTGGCTTGAAAGCAATTAACTAACCAGAAGCAGGTAGTGTTGCCATTCTCTTTTCCAGCTCCTTGAAGATCTCACACAGTGACAAATAAACATGGGAGTTGATTCCCACAGCACTAAAGCATCTGCTAAACAAAGGAATGGAACAAGGATCCCTTTAAAAATTGTATGCCTGTGTACAACTGGCAGCCCACTGGGAACACAGGTAGTGTTCGCAGAGACCCTCAAAATACCAATGCAAAAAACGCTCCAACTCTCATCCCTGCTTTTTCCTAAGGGTGTGAGGGAAGAAAGGGACTTTGAGGGAATGAAAATAAAAAGAGTTTTCTAGCAAGCGGGTTGTGCAATCCAGAGCCTCAACTGCCGTATTAAGAACAGCTTTTCTTTAGGGAAAGGGAATCAACACTAACCCTCTCTGAGGCTGGAGATCTCCAAGCCAAAGCTAGCCAGCAGGCAGAGATGATCAGATGAACAAAAAGGATTTGGTAAGCCATTTGCCAGCAACAAGACATCTTCGGAGAGAAGGGAAAGGCGGCCAAGCAGCTTCAGGGCTCCATCCCGGTACAGCCTGCGACCTGATGAAGAAAATGGAAAGAAACATTAGCCAGAGACTGGTGCTGTAGATTAACTTTATACACTCACAGAGGGATGCTTGTCAACATTTTCCACAAACACTGCAGGCAGCTTTGAGCCTAGATGTGAAAGCAGTGAGCATCCTATAATACTGCTGTTCAATGGTTTCATATGCTTGCAGGCATAGAAATAAAGTGTATACTAAATTCCCCAGGCAGTTGCTTACATGAGTAGTTCCTTTCATGGTAGTAAGTCCTAGCAATAGCTTCAGATTCTTCCGAGAACGCAACTCCTGTTTCAGGTAGCAGAGAGATGGTGCCATTGCAAGGTAACCAGAGTCACCACGCTCAAAGCCATGTGTGGTCTCAGTCAGACCAGAAGTACAAGCCTTGAACTAAGGACTCAGCACTGCCTGCTATCAAGAGCACCTGTAAGATACTTATACAAAAGAACAGAATCCACTCGGTTCTGGCTTTCTCAAAAGTCTACACGAATCTAAGCTAAGCAGCTTCAGTTTTTCCACAACAAAGATGAACTGTGTCTTCTCAAGGTACCTGAGCAAATGTTGCTTCCACTTTCTGCATTATTTTAGTCAAAGTCACACCCTGTAGATCCACCTCACCTTAATGAAATGCACTGCCCAACACTGAGCTGCATTCTGGCATGCCTCACAGCCCTCTCCCAACATCACAGGGGCAAGCCTTGCACCGCCACACTCACCTCCCCTGTTCCCATTCTCCACAGGCTCTGCCGAGTAGAAGATATAGTCAACAGTGGTTCCAAGCCCCATGGGCATCGTTGTGACCTCCGGGCGTCCCCTCTGTGGCAGGAAGTGGCTGTAGACAGAGGTCAGGTTGAGGCCATGCTGGATAACACCTGAAGACCTGCACACCAACAGCCATTATTTACCGAAGAAGGAAAGAGCAAGATGCAGTGTTGAGTACCACAGCCACAGCCGAAGTTGGATGTTGCCTTGTTAATGCAACTATCCGAACTATTTCTACTTTGTGGACAAATAAACAGTCTTTCAGAATTATTCACTCCACTTACACCAACGACAAAGCAGACTATTAACTTCCATTGTCTCCAATACCCAGTCCTGTCTACACCTTTCATTCTCGACCTCACCAACACAATACTGATAGAACGGTGTCCAGGTGTTGGAAAAACCCTAGGTGGATGTGGTTCTCCCATACAGCCCTTCTAACTTTCTTCCACACTTATATTTATTTCAGTATTTACTTCAGCCAGGTTTTCAGTGCTCAGGAAAATGAGGCCAGGCTTGAAGAGTGGGGCCCCAAATTACCTTGGGATGAATGGCTCGGGATCAGGGTCTTTTACAACAGCAGCAGGCTTGGGCCAGTGTGCAGGGCAGTCTGCAAAGAAACAAAGAGATTCCAGCCAGTTCTACGCAGATCCTGGAACAGGCTGCTCAGCCTAGGTCTGTGTAGCTCCTCCTGAGACCAAATGATTTTTTTTTGCCCAAGAGGAGCAGATAGCTTCCAGTCACAGGCACCTTAAAGAAAAATATTCAAAGGAAACGCTAGTCCTAAGACTAGCAGGAAAATCCAACTTGGGTAATTCTATGATTCTATGATCCTGAAAGTGGATCAGTGCAAACAACTGAGAAGTTATATTCTGTTCTGTTACAGACACGTCCTTAAAGCATTTAGTATTATCAAAGCTCAGAGTATTTCAACATTTTCTCTCAAAGAAATTTCATGTGCTTTAGCCTACAGCTTACTCAAAGGGTATCTAGAAAGGCAGAAGAGAAACGGAGAGAGCAGAACCATTATGCCACAAGGCCCAGAGGTGAGGCAGTGTCTACTGGGTACCAGCACACAGGGATATCTATGTTGTGGCCATTGTGACATTACAGTCTTCAGATTTATTCTCCCCTACCAAAAATCCCAAAGCAGGAAATAAAAGAAATATATATATATATATATTTCGTTTTATAAGAAAAAGCCTCCAAAAGAGATTGAATCTCAGTGCATCTTAAGGAACACAGTAAATCTGTATAAGGGTGGTCAGACTGTACTCCTCTGAGCTATCATGGAATCAATTAGTAGTCACCCAGCCACAGAAGGCACCCTGCTGCCTTCTGCTTTTCTCACCATGCATTATCACCACCTCACATTTCAATCAAAATTGAGCTAGGATGGCCATAAGCTGAAAAATCTCCCAATAATACCTGGTTTAGCATCTGTCACACCTTCCAAGAGGACCAGATCTGGTGGTCGTTCACAGGCAACATCACAAAAACGAAACTGGAGCAGGAAGTCCCGGCTGTATTTACGTCTGTCTGCAGAGAAAAATACAAGTCAATAGAAGAGAACAACTGCAGCAAAGTCACATCTACAGGGAATATCTGCATAATCTTTAGACCTGTTACATCTCTTTAGTGTGAGAGAGGGTTTTGTGACCAAGCACTCTATACCATGAGAATAGGAATCACTTAATAACCTAAATGTGAAACAGAACAGACTTGTAAATGTAGAAGAACAGAGCACAGTCATTGCTTTCCCTTTAGCTAATGCAACAGTCACAGTCAGCAGCTTGATGGAACAAATTAAGGATGTCTCCTCTAAGATACCACAAGTTCAAGGGATTTTTAAGCAGATCAATTAGTGTGCAACGCAAAGAAAAGTCTGCTCAAAAACAGTTCCAGAAATCTGGTTAAATACAAGTTCTACATTCAAGATTCCAACAAAAGCTGTTTAGCGCGGGCTCCTTTTTTTAATCCCCTCTAAGAATACTACAGAAAATTCATGATTGTAACTGGGCTCCTAGGAATGATTTCCTAATAGTGGTGTGCAAACACCACCCAGAACAACTCCCACAAACCCCTGCAGCTGAAAGCTGTAGCTGCTGAACATGGTTTACAACTGCACAAAAGCATAAGTCTGGGAATACGAAAGAGATACGTAGAGCAATGGTTACTGGTAGGGGAGCATTCAGCTCCCTACTAGAGAATGGCAACAGTAAAAACTGGTCTACAGCAAGAGACTCCAGAAAAATTTAATTCATGTGCCAAGGAAATGGAAAGAAGGAGAGAATCTTTGCTGAGTGCCTCATGCAACACATGCCCAGGCTACTCAGAGAGACAGCAAGGCCCACAAGCTGTCCATCCTCACCAAACTCACGTTCTCAGTGCACACTGGAGCTCACCTAGTTTCTTTGGCTGGCACAGAGTGACATACCGGCAGTTGTCCGTCACACCCAGTGAGCTTGGCCACAGCGGCGCTAGCAGTTTCCGTGAATACAACTGTTGGGAAAAGTCTTCCTGACCAGACACCTGAAAGGCCAGAAACAGGAGTGGAAATATCAGCAACACAGAGCAGAACTTTTGAGAGCTATGGACACTGCACATATATGCACTTGCCAGGAGCAAGGCAAGAGAACACCCTCATAGAAAAGGCACAAACTAAGCTATTCAGAATATGGTGCAGACATAATAAACTTTCAGCTGTAGGGAACAAAAATCCCACAGCAAGCGATAATCAGGACCTGCAATTAAGTGGTCTATTATCACTGGTCTGCCTCGAGAGACATCAAAAGACTAGTGGTGGAAACAAGATGCATACATTTGTCTCCTCCTTTTCCCAGCAGTTCTGGAGGCACTGGAAAAGACTGATGAATAACTGGATTCAATATTTGGACTATTTCCTCACAAGAGAAAGAATGCAGCCATGCATTTCTCTAGAAGTATGCAATAAACAGCTACTCAATTCCAATTCTGGCTGGCACCTACCTTCCAGGCTGGCATCCCATGGTAGGAAAGTTCACCATTCCGGATGAATTTGTAGAGTGGAGAATCAGGCACAGAGTTCAGGTCTCCACACAAGATGACAGGATAGTAGCCGCCTTCAGTAATTTTTGCAATCTTGTCAATCTCTGCTAGAAGCAAGGCCATCTGGGCCAGTTTGATATCTCCTCGACGAGGATTGAATAACAAATGAGTGTTGGCTACACACAAAGGACTGACTGCCTTCAGATCTAGTCCCTCTGGGAGCAGAGGCTGTAGCAGCAGCACCAAGCCCACGTTATCCCGATTGAGGACATCCAGGCCAGGCCGGAAATATTCTACAGGGCTGAGGCTGACCAGCTGGAACCTGTTGTGCTTATAGCACACTGCACAGCCATCTGTCTTTGTCCCAGTTCTCCGTTTATAGAAGCATGCAAAGCCTAAAAAGAAACAATCACCTATTAAAAGGCTTATCCAATCACTACCTCAGGCTGCCCCATCAGCTGGTGAATTCAGCAAGTCTGTGTAGCAGAAGAGGTTCCTGCTGTATTTGGGTACAGCATTATACCCAGTTCTGTTCCAATCACAGTTCATCATTTATCATTGAGGGTATTTTCTCTCTCCTTGTCCTTCTAAGACCCTCACAGTTTTGTTACTCTGATCTGTCAACTCTGAGAAAGATCAGTTACAAGACAGGACGATTGTCTACACTGACAGTTCGGAATTTGGGCCAGCAGCCACCTAACAAACTGAAGAGCTCTCTCAAGACTAAGTGCTTTGAAGATATTAAGCAGGAAGCACTGCTTGGCCAGTCCCATGAGCTGGAGGTACAGACACACAAAAGCAGGACATACCCATCTCCTTGAACGCTGGTTCCAGCTGTTCCCAGTAATGGTTCTCTTGCACCTCCTGGAGACACAGAACCTGGAAGGAAGGCAGAGACCTCACTCGCTCCACCAGTATTCGCTAGTTACCTTGTTTGGGGGAAGGAAGAAAGCAAAAAAGTGCACTCACATACCAACCCTGCAACCAGAAAGGTCATCACTGCAACTCTGTCCTCTACTTTCCAGATAGAGAGCAATAAATTTCTGGGTCACATTGGCTTATCATTCGGTCTTCCAGTGACTAGGCAGAAGATCCTTCATCACACAAAGAGGACTCAAGGAATAAAGAAGGTCATGAAGTCCTGTTCTATGCAGGTTTCCCCTCCTGTGCTGCCTTATGAATCTGGTCCTTTCTTCCTCAAACACACATTATCTCCTTTTCCTCTACTTCTGCTGTTTAAAGAAGTTAAGCCCTATTATCAAAGTAGTTGTAGACTAGTTTCTACAGTAACACAACAAAAGCAAGGCAGACACCAAACAACACAGGCTCAAGGCCCCAAACATTCTCAGAGGATCAGCGGTCAGTTACAAAGTTGGTGTTATATTCCTAGGACTTCCCTTTGTCTTATTTTTTTTAGGTTGAATCAAGCAAAGAATTCAAATTCTGGTGACAGTGATGTGAGAAGGGCTCAGTCATACTCACATCAGGATCCCAGTGCTGGATCTCCTGCAAAAGGTTTGGAAGGCGGTAGTTCCAGTTCAGGATGTCTGGATGACAGTGTAGATAGAGATCATGGCCTTGCTCCACCAGGTCCTGGGCAAGGATGTTGTAAGACATGACTCGAAATTCAAAGAGAGGAGTGTTTTCTGAGACCTGCTCTAGCACACAGGGCCGGATAGAAAGATCCTCCCAGTCTCTCCATAAAACACCTACATGCAAGAGACAAAAATCCAAGTTACACCCTTGCTGAGTACCCTGCTGCTACTTTTGTTCCCCTGGAATCAAGAAAATAGCCATTCTCCTTCTTTGTGCTAGGGAGTTCTAGCCTCTGATCAAACCCTCACCCACGCAGGTTTTCAGGTGCTCTTTTTAGATGCCTTTGGATAGTTTTCAATGGGGATAGCATAACAGAAGACCAGAGCCAAGCATATTGAAACACTCAAACAGCTTTTGGGGGCTTTTTATATTATAAAGCCAGCACTTTGGAACCGTTCCTGGGAAACAAACACATACTGATGCTCATACCAGCTGGTCTAATAGCACAGAGACTACTACTAGCTGTGACCAGCTCTCCCTCAGCAAAAACTCAGTTTATAGTTTTCACTGGCAGATCCTGTCAATTCTGCATGGACAGATACAGTCAACGTTTTACTGACAGAAAGCCCAGACACAATAATCTGACCACATTCATTACAAATGCAAATCCCAAACCGAACATTAGATTCAGAGCTGTTACTACTGACCATGGTAGGGTACCTCTGTTGGGAGAGGACAAAATTGTACCGTATCCTGAATGGGCCAGACTGGGGGCTCCGTTGGCACAGTCTTTGCATCACGCACTAAACTCCAGGCCAGTACAGCTGGGTCTTCATGCTGCACTTCTACATCAATAGTGACACAGCCAGCTACCTGGTGATCCCTCTGTGGCACCGCAGCTTCCCAAGGGGCACTGCTTGCTACAGTCACTGCCTCTTCTGTTGGTAATTTTGCCAGTTCAGTCACTGCCTGATCTTGCGGTTCTGAAGAAGCCAAGGTGTGTAGTTCTGTGAGCTGCTGACCTGCACACTGGGTGACTTCAGGAGCCAAATTCAGGTCACTGAGGCTCATCATCAATAGCTCTGAACCTTCTAACCAGTCACTAGTGAGCGTAACTGATACTTTCCCTACTGCTGGAGCACTCTCGCTGGTGGGCGAATTCCCTGCTCCTTCCTCCAGCCACTGCTGAAGAAGGGCTTCTTGCTCTTCTGGGACCGACAGTCCTCTTGTCGCAGCACAGATGCCTTCTATCTGGGTGGGCGTGCTCTTCGCCAGAAGTACACTCTTTCGACAGTTAAAGAAAGCATCTGCCATTTAAAAACAAATGAAAGCAACATAAGACAGATAGAAATCCTTTCTCACTCACTCTTTTCGTTTTCCTGTGCATTTGCTGTAGCTCTGTGTCATACAACCACTCAGTACAACAATGCAAACAACTGACTTCTCTGAAAAAAAACAGGTACAGTCTGAATAACTCGCCCTCACTCCTCTTGAACACTAGGCCACAGTCCAATTCTAGTTATGTTAGTCAAAGTTTCTGAAACTGTACAGGATGGCAAAGGCCTTACCAACTCTTGGGAATGAAGTTCTAACTTATGCAGTACCACAGTTAGCTAAGCTAAAAGGCCTCGTGGAAACTCTCAGCAACACAGGTGAAGGCACAGTCTGTAAGAGTTAGTTGATGGGATGCACAGGCTAAGAAGCCAAGCTCTTGTAGATCACCACTTGGAGCAAGTTTCTTTCCAAGGACTGAATAAGAAAGTAGAGCTCAACTAAGAGGATCAAACATATCACAACAATGTGTTGTAGAAGAATAATTGTTCTGTTATTAAAAGATGAAAAATAAAGACACAGAGGGACCAACATGTGCAGTTAAAAGCCTTATTAGACAGAATACATGCACAGAAGAAGTGCAGAAGTGCCAGTAAGAATTACAGATGACGTGATGACTAACATATCTAGCAAAAAACAAACAATAAAAAAACTTGCTGTTAAACTAACACTTGAATATATGCATATTGGTGGGGTAAAGCAGAAAAAGACAGACTCTTCACTTGTATCTATATACATCTAAGTTTTAATATGAACTCTGCACAGACACTAGTCCCTACTGCTGACCAGCAATTTCTTTTTCTCTGCTGTATCCCTGTCAGTCAGTCAGACAGAGCAGCAACATACAGGAGTCAGCTTTATCTTTTGCATCAAAGCTTCCTGCATGGGTCAGAAGTGGAGCTTTAAAAACCATACTCTTCTCTGTGTTTTTTGTAATTAAGTTTATGAGTGTCAGAAACACCAATGCACCAAGGTAATATTTTTGCATACCACTAGCCAGGCACGGCTGCTACAGAAACCTGTTCCTACAGGATAGGAGCTGAAACTGAGAGGAGTCAGCCAGCTGCTCACTATAAGCACAGCATACCAGTGGCAGCTACAGGCCTGGGGACTCGCTGAGGCAGGAATCATAGAATCACAAAATGGTTTGGGTTGGAAGGGACCTTAAAGCCCATCCAGTTCCACCCCTCCAAGCATGGGCAGGGACCTCCCACCAGACCAGGCTGCTCAAAGCCCCATCCAATCTGGTCTTGAACACTTCCGGAGGTGGCACCCACAGCTTCCCTGGACAAAAGTGCCAGTGTCTCACCACCTTCAGGGTGAAGAATTTCTTCCTAATTTCTAATCTAAATCTTCCCTCTTCCAATTTAAAGCCATTCCCCCTCATCCTATCACTACCTGCCCCTTGTAAAAAGTCCCTCCCCAGCTTTCCTGTAGCCCCTTCAGGTACTGGAAAGCTGCTATGATGTCTCCCTATAGCCTTCTCTTCTCAGGCTGAACAAGCCCAACTCTCTCAGCCTGTCCTCATAGCAGAGCCTCTCCTCTTCGTAGACCATCTTCGTAGCCCTCCTCTGGATCCGTTCCAAGAGTTCCATATTCTTCTTACGTTGGGGACTCAGCGCAGTCACCAGCGCCTGTGGAGCCGCAGCAGGCTCACGGAGGCTAAGCAATAGGTCCTTGGGGAGCTTCGGACAGCCCATCCCCCAGGCCCTTCCCCGCCGTGTGGCGCGGGGCAGGGGGCTCGCTGCCCTCTGCCGCAACGCTCCGGGCCGCGCTGCCCCGCAACGACCGAACCCCGCGCTGCTCGGCCCCGGCCGGGCCCCGCGAAGGCGCGGGGCAGCCCCTGGCTCGCAGCCGCCGAGGCCCCTCCGGCCGCGCCCCCTCGGGCCGGGATGGCAAGGACAGCCGCCCCCCGCTCCCCCGGCACCGGGGCCGCCCGCCTGGGGCCGCGTTACCTCGCAGGGCGCGCAGGAGCCGCGCGGCCGGCAGCAGCACGTAGCACAGCACCGTGCCGATCATCGCGCCCGGCCCGGCCCCCGGTCCCCGTTCCCCGGCTCCCGCCGCCCCGCCCCGCCCCAGCAACGACCTCACCGCGCCGCGCTGGCACTCACCGCGCCGGCTCCGCGCTGCGCCCCCCGTCACTGCGGCCCGGCTCGGGCCCGGCCTGGCCCCGCGTGCCGCCCCAGGGCCGCCCCCGGCCCGAGGCCGCGGCCCGGGTGGGGCCGTGCCCGCCCCGCCTTGGGGCCGCAGCTCAGCCCCAGGCTGTGCCCCGGGGGCAGGAACGGGAACTGCCGGTGACAGGACCCCGGGGAATGGCAGGAAGATGTGAAAGGGGAGTGTTAGGTTGGACATTAGGAAAAGGTTCTTCACCCACAGGGTGGTGGAGCACTGAAACAGCTCCCCAGGGAAGCTGTCAGGGCAGCAAGCCTGACAATATTCAGTGTTTTGGACAGTGCCCTCAGACACACGGTGCGAATGTTGGGGCTGTCCTGTGCAGGGACAGGAGTTGGACTCGATGGTCCTTGTGGGTCCCTTCCAACTCAGGACATTCTGTGATTCTGTGTGACCCTAAGCTGGGCAATGGCAGCTTTCTGGCCTCACCATCCTGACACCCGTGTTTTCAAACAAAAGTTTTCACCCCCTTCCAACCCCGTTCTCCAGATGAAGGTGGTGAGACACTGGCACAGGTTGCCCAGGGAAGCTGTGGGTGCCCCCTCCTTGAAAGTGTTCAAGGCCAGGTTGAATGGGACCTTGAGCAGCCTGGTCTGGTGGGAGATGTCCCTGCTAATGGCAGGGGGGGTGGAACTGGATGATCTTTAAGGTCCTTTCCAATCCAAACCATTCTATGATTCTATGAAAATTTCCAGGAACTTTTTCCCCTGGAAAGCCACCGAGCAAATGAAGTCCCATGTGCTCCAGATGAGTTAATAATCACACAGCTTTGCAAACACAGTTGATAACCAAGGTTTTGCAGAGCATAAACGCTACATGGGCAAACACCATAGTGGGTGGGTGAAACTCCAGTGTGGGAGCAGGAGCATATTCTCCTGCTGTGCTGCTCCTAGTCAGCAAAATCCCTCCCACTCACCCAGCTGCGAGCACACTGTGGCCTTTGCAAGTTGGGACCCATCACATGTTGAAATAAGACAGTTTCATAGGAAAACAGACTGGCTGAAGTCCACATTTTTAGTGTCTTACTTCATTCTACATCCAAATGTGTGCATCTAAAGACAAAGTCACTTGGTCAGTTCAGCCTGGAGGAGACTGAGAGGAGACCTCATTGTGATCTACAGCTTTCTAACAAGAGGAGGAGGAGCAGACGCTGATCTCTTCTCTCTGGTGACCAATGACAGGACCCGAGGGAACAGCAGGAAGATGCACCAGGGGATGTTTAGGTTGGACATTAGGAAAATGTTCTTCACCCAGAGGATGTTGGAGCACTGGAACAGCTCCCCAGGAAAATAGTCACGGCACCAAGCTGGACAATATTCAAGAAGCATTTAGACAATGCCCTCAGACACAGGGTGTCAATGTTGAGGTTGATCTATGCAGGGACAGGACTTGATGATCCTTGTGAGTCCCTTCCAACTCAGAACATTCTATGATTCTATAATTCTATGAACTGAGCGCCACTACAGCACCTTACACCAAATACACACTTCTACTGTGTGTACCCACCTTCCAGTCACCTTCTTCCAAACTCTCTTTAAGATGGGCCCTCACAATGAAGTCAAGACTTTTGCACTGATGAGTGCTGCCAAACTGCTCCCTTAATGGTGACCATCTGCTGTCTCATGGTTTATACTTAGACAAAACAATTTTTGCGGGACAACCTGCTTTATCCTGTTTGTGTATGGTGATTAACACAATCGATGTCCACGGCCAGGGTCTGACCTGATGTTATAATGTATACTACTAATAATCCCACCAGTCTCGTTTTCAAAACTGCAGTTATAAACCACCATGGACCGTAGACACAGTGACTTGTCTCAAATCCCACAGATGTCTGTGGCAAAGCACAGAACTGGACTGTGGTCTCCCATCTCCTGCTCCAGTAAGCAAACTTCTGGAAACTATCATTGGTTTCTAGTCAGAAAATGGAGGATGTTCTCCAGAGCAAGGATTGCAACATTAAGGGCTGATGCCTGGGGCATTTAAAACAAGGTTGTTCTTTAAAAGGAGAGATCTAAGAAACTAACTTCAGATCCAACCCACATCAGGATCAGACTGAAATCAGAGAAGAATGTTAGCCAGTATCACAAAAAAGTATCCAGACAGCCGCAGTTGTTTGGCCTACTAGAAAAAATATTTACAAACTTTGGCAATAAAATCAAAGCTGATAATGGTCGTCTGCTTCAGGGTCAAATCTTCCACTGGCTTATGGAGGTTTTTGTTCTATATCCAAATATAACCCTACCATGGCCTCTAATAACTGGACTACTTGAGAGATTTATGTATAACTTAGGGGAATAAAACCACTAAAAATACACTATCCTTGGGGAAATGGTCTTTTTCTTCCTTTCTGTATAGCCCATATTACACTGCATAGGGTACATAAACTTAAAAATCTGTATGAGAGATTATGTTCACTAAGCATTGCCCATAATGGAAAGATTTCTAAGTGTATGTATTAGTTCTGCTCAGCCCTTATCAGAAGGTCTTTTCTGTTACAGTTTTGGATTTAGCCCCTTAGGAAAGGTTACGAAGTCTTTGGTATAAATTACATAAACTTATAAGCAGTGGACCAATTTTGGCACAACAGTAGCTGGTGGGATGAATGAGTACTTGATTCGAGGCCCCATTAAGTACTGACATTTTTACAAGCCACACTTTATTACTGAGCATAGCAGGAATTTAGCAGAAGGGAAGTCTGAGTCTGTTCAAGAGTAGTAAGGTGAATACATTGCTTCTATCCACATCTTCTTTAAAACTGTAACTGCTGCAGTCTGACTTTCACATATGAAATTGTACAAACTGGAATACAAAGTCAAAGTAGAGGAGAACTCGTACCAGCAGCCTGGCACGACTGTCTCATATGTCTGGGCAGGGTTCACAGACAAAACTGCAGCTGTTCTTTTCTCAGTTATCAGGAGCCAATGGGATCTCAGTGCAACAGGGTTTCCAGCAATGAATGTCACTCCTTTGCACCTGGAAGGTGCAGGTGAGGTCATAGAAGGGGGGTGGTGGCAGGACCACAGGACCACAAGGAGCCGCAGGTTCTGCAGGGCTTTCTCGTGACACCCGGCCAGCCCCTGTGAGTGGGAAATGGGATGTTCACAAACTGTATAAATCAAGAACAAAGGTCTTAGAAGAGGCACCGTTCCTCCTGGAGATGTTTTAATTGTAGCCAAGTGGCTGTACTTTGTGTGTGTAGGTGTTTGGAACTCAAAGGTCTAAGACGTGGCTGTGAACTCCTCCTTACAGAAGAGAAAAAGCAAGTGAATCCGCTGCTTGCTGGTGGTGACATGGAGAACAAATATGAGAAGGGCACAGGTGCGGTGTTTAGCTACTAGCAAACTCACATCAGAAGTTACCAGAAATGTCCAAAGGAAAATGACCAGCACTCGAGAGGGATGCTGTTGCAGGTCACCAGGCGGGAAGGCTGCCCTTCCCCAGGCCAGGCAGCAATGAGGAGAAAGGTGGTGAACAGGGATCAAGGGTGCCAGTGTCCCAAGATAGCAGCTGCTGTCCAGGAGCCGCTCGGAAAAAAAAAAATGTATCATAAGAGGGCTTGCCAGTACCAGCTTCCAGGCAATTCCACTGAGCTGCCTCTAGTGACCCCAGGAGATGGTCAAGAGCTTTGCACCTTGCAAGACCAGATCTGGTTTGAAGCCACCATTGCCCAGGACAGACAGGGCATGAGGCGCATGGGTTTTCTGATCCTGCTGCTGTCAGGCTGTGCTTGTACACAGCAGAGTCAGGCTCCTGGTCTACTTACAGCATTTTGGTCTGACTTTCTACCTTAGCACAACTGTTCCCCTCAAAAGTTCAAACCCTCCTTTGGCCTGTCTCTCAGTCATTATAAATAATTTCTTATTTTCCTTCATAATACAATTACTGTAAGGTGGCATGGGGCAGCTTCTCTCTTTGGTTCCTGTTTCCCTGTTTTCAAATAGCATATGCAATTTATGAATAATTTTCCCTAATCGTTGCTCTAATGGGTGAGATCCTTAACAGAACACTTTCCATTCTTTCAAAATTACATTCATCTAAATACCCTTTCTTATTTTTCTGTAAAGGTTGCTCTGGGTTTTTTTTGATCCAGCAATAATAATTGATTGCCTTTTTAGGGATTGGTCTCTTTTAGCTAGCTTTTCTGCAAACAAAGTTTCTGTTATTGGCTATGACCTCTTAAAATTTTCACTCCTTAAGTGGGATATGACAGGTTTCATTACCTGCTATCAAGCCAAACTGATTATACTAAAATTAGTTAAATCTCATGGATATTTGAACAGTGTTAACTTCAAAAATGTTATCACTAGGATATACCTCATCAGTTAATAGTTGGTTGCCACTTTCCCTTATGTACTGGATTAAATAATTGTGGGTAAAATGCTGGCTGAATTTGACTGAGAGCAGCAGCAAGGAGATTTGTGTAATTTTTAATCCTACCCTATTCCAGAGGCAAAATGTTGTCAAAATGTCTGTTTGTGTTGCTTTTTTTCTTGGTATAAATTATTTATATTAGGAGGAAGAAAAAAATATGTTTAATTTATTTTTTTCACAAATATCTAACATTTGTTTATAATTTCTCTTGAGGTCTTATGAAATCTTCAGTGGCATGATTTAAAATACGTATAAAGAGATAAAGATTTGTTACCCTTGACTTGATGACCAAGCTAAGGCACGCACAGTTTTTTCTAAACCCCAATAAACCTAATTTCTGTTTTTCAGTAAATGACAACATTTTGCTTAGATGCAAAATTACTTGTCTCACAGCTGTTTCCTCATAGATTCCTTCAACACTTAAAACCCCGAAGCTAGTAAAATCGTATGCTTTGACTGATTCCTTACAGAATGTGAAAAAATGCTAAAATTTGCATGTTTGTATTAGTAACATTTTGCCTGCATACTGCAAAATGCTATGTTCCATTTTATGAGTTGCCCCAGTTGAGCTCTTACTCTGTTGTATTTCTTGTGCCAGACTTTCAACAAAGAGAATGAAAGAAGTGACAACAACCTGGGTAGCTTCCTTTAACAGGAATGAATTCCTTAGTATAGATCAATTAGAATTTATCCTGATGGAGAAGGTGAACAATTTATTAAAATCTTCACCTGACCTTTACATCCATCACTATCAACAGTGATTCTAAGAAAGAACACTTCTTTAGTTTATCGCACAAACTAAGACCTCCAGCTATTCCACAGAACTACTGAAGTGTAAATTGATAGTGTGATTTATCAAATATCTGTACAACACAAATGAAGGCACAACAAAAAGCAACGTACCCAGAGAACGGGCATTGTTAACTTAGCAAAAGAGAAGGGATTTGCAGTTATCTAAATGTACCTCTCACAAGTTGCACATCAAACCATGGAGAGAACTCCGCTCCTAGCTCCTGGTTCATGACTGGTACAAGCTGTTATGTAAAGCAGGCTGACCAGAAAGCTGTGTCTGCAGCCCCAGCACTCAAAGAAAGGAGAGGGTGATAAAGACATCTCCACACCCATCACTTTCCACTGCATGGGTTTTAACACCAATGATCTTGATTCAGTGCAATTCAAATCTCTGCTTGAATAACAGTATTATTTTCTGTATCAGTGCCAACTTCTACAGCTCCACGGGGGTTCAGGCACCACTTCTGGATATACCTCAGAAGGCTCAGTCCACGGACTCTGGGATGGCTGATGTACTGAGCACATGACAGTTAATCATCTGGATGATTTTGTATAGCACACGCAGCCTGCTCCCCAGAGTGGGAAGTTTATTTTTATAAGGATGTCCAGCACTGTAAGGCTATTAAGCAAATTGGATCAGTAGGTACTATCATAATGTCCCAAATCTTTGGTTCTGCTTGACTCATGAGCTCTTTACATAGGCTGTGGACCTATTTTTACCCTTTCTTTTGTCTTTCTCGTGCTGAAGTAATACAAGTAAACCCATCATTTGAACAAAGAAAGTCTGGCAGAAGGGAACAGTCTCAATAAAGGAGCTGCAGCTGCAGGCCTGATTGAAATGTGGGGATGTGGGTGCCAACTGGCCAGTGTTTCCCTAACTCAAGTCTGCATGAACAGCCAAACCGCAAGCTCCATGTCATACATTGATGCTAAGTGACCTTCAGGAAGGGTACAAAATTACAGGTCAATAGCCTGGAGCTTTAAAGGGTAATAAGGAGAAGGAGAAGATAGTAGTAAAAATGGTGATAGAGAATGAAAAGAAAAATTAAGAGTTGGAAAAAAAGTATGCATTGTTATTAGCCAGAAATTATTTTGGCAAATTACTCTTCATTATTTTTGTACACAGTTATTTCTCTTAGAAAGGAATTTTCCAAATTCTGCTTCTCTCTAACTATAAAATAAATTCTGAATTGTAGGCAGGAGAAGCTGTATCACTTCCAGTGGGAATGCTTACAACTCAGTCTCAATGTACAATAGCATCCAAACACTTTCTCTTCTGCCATGCCTGACAAGTTCTACAAAGCATTCCCACTCTGATAGCAGAGTCAGCCAACGCTGTCCTGCCTGTGCCTGGGGAAGTGTGTGTCAGTTCAGGACAGCTAGGAGGAACTGGCACGGGTTTGATTTCTAGGTTTGGGGGAAAATGGGATGGGGAGGGGAAATTTGCTGTTGCCTGGTGGGCTCAGAAATTGAGGAAGGACAGAAAGGCAGCTCTTGAGGAAAAAAACTAATGCAGGAGAACTGTAAGTCCTCTGAATGTGGACTGCCTGCTGCATTTGTGGAGGGCTTTTCCCAAAAGCTGCTAAGTCACTGCCAGTCAGCAGACCTGCAGCCCCAGAGGGAGCCTGTCCCCACATGAGGGCCAGCACCACATGCATACAATGCACAGGGAGCAGTGAGAATAAAGCAGGGCTGGGGAAGGAGTGCACCCACAGCATGTTGAAGAGGGACGTAGGCTTTAGTAGAGCCATGGGAGGTCTGTCACTTCTGTGCTGAGTTGCATTGACAACATTAAGCTGTTTGGTTTCATGGCAGACCAGAATGAAGAGATGTCCAATACCAGTGAGTCTCCAGAGTCTGTGTCACCGGAGGCTGACAGCTCAGCAGAGAAGGCCACGCAAGACTCTGGCACTGACCTAGAAGTTGAAGGTGAATGTTTTCTGGACATCTGCCCTCACTAGCCTTTCCCTTTACAGATCTATATCTACCAACTGGCATGTATCTGAAATGGAGACCAAGGACACAGCCCGGTCAGGGTCCTGACAACCACACATGATCTAGCAGTTGATGGCGGAGGGGTGGGATATGAATTTCCCTCTAATAATGTCCCTTTGACATCAAGTATCTTCCTTCAATTGCTTTCTGTACACCATGACTATTCCCTTGCTCCTTCTTTGCCCCTCTAGTCCTACCAACGTGCTATCAACATTGCCAGAGCAGCCCACTGTCTGGGCTGCAGGAGCAGCTAGCTGAAGCCAAGGGTGGAACTGTGGCTCTGTTTTTGCCCTCATGATGAAACACCACATAGCAACTGCAGTCGGCATGCCATAGGTTTGCCACAACTGCCCTAGACTTTTCTTGTGGCTCTCCTCTTATTTTCTTTTTAGTGAAGTCAGTCTTCTAGCTAAACAAGCCTTGCTCTCCTTTTTATGACAGTAGGATTTGTCCATAATCTGGGATGAGAACTTTTAACTTGTTATAAATGGAAAGAAAGTTAAAAAAACCCCATAAAAATGCAAGGAAAAAAAACCTTTTTTGTTAGAAGCCTCAGATTGAACTGGAAAAAGGCTTTGACGAGAGGGGAATTTGTCTTGAGGTCAGACCACTGAATGCATATAACAACATGGAGAAATATGAGCTCTAAGTATGGGGTCTGATGAAGGAATTCCAAATGACGGGTTTTTGTGGAAATACAGCCACCAGCTGCACTGATATGTCTCACTGCAGCTGTGTCAACAACACCCAATGGCCAAGATAAGAATGCTGGGATTCTTTCTGCTAGTTATAAGCCAAAATGTTCTGAGCTGCCTTAGCTCTGCTGGCAATATCAGCTGTGTGCTTCAATTAAGATTTTAAAGGAAAAAAAATTGGTTTTGCCTGATGTCAAGAATTCTCAATTACACCAAGGGTCTGCAAGTCACATTGCAGCCTAGTGAGAAGCTACAGCAAGTCACTGGATGCCAAATGGAAGGAAGGAGGATGCATTAACTCTTGGAAGTCTAAGATAAAGGGAGAGGAGAACTGGGAGCCAATAACTCTTTAATAAAACCCTGTAGTCGTTGCATGGTGTAACTTAATTTCATTAGGATATTGAATTTATTTAAAAGAGGACGGAGGACACTGAATACAACACTCATCAATATACTTTTGCTCTGTAGATCCTTCGAAGGCCTTTGCAGGCATTATGGGCGCAGAACTCTACTTGGAAGCATGCAGGCTCGTGAAGGTGGTGCCTGTCTCCATCTTTATTCGGAACTTAACCAAGCCTTATATAAACCTGAACCACTATGGTCTAGGACCGAAAGGTGTCAAAGCCATTGCTATTGCTCTGGTGGTGAGTAGCCAGTAAGAATGGAGCCACTATTCTGAAGAACAACTGGCCTTTTAGGCCTCTCTCCGGCCTGGAAGCCATCACTGAGTACACAGTATGGGAGAAAATGTCATGTAGCTTCCCCATAGGAACTCTGAGCATTCCTAATGTATCTAATCCCCTGCACAGGAAGGTTCTGTGTGGTAACTGCTGGTATTTGCTGGAGTTACCTCCAAAAGCAAACTTATAATTTTCAATGGGATAGAAGTCCCAGTGCTTCTAACCACTACAGGGCCAGAGGCAGGGCTGGAGGGATTGGTACCTTCCACTCTGCATTCTGCATAGGGATGTGCTACGCTCACCAATGGACAGGCCTGGGATGCCTGAATTGGATCTTGGTTCTGATTCTGAGTGTCTAGCCTGGGAGAATCGTAGAATCATCTGTTTGGAAAAGACCTCTAAGATCATCAAATCGAACGATACCTGTCCCCTTACTAAACTATGTCCCTAAGAAACTAATCTACCCGCCTTTTAAACAACTCCAAGGATGGTGACTCAACCACCTCCCTGGGCAGCGCAGCTGTGCCAATGTCTGACTACTCTTTCAGGGAAGAAATTTTTTCTGATGTCTAATCTGAGCCTCCCCTGGTGCAACTTGCAGCCATTTCCTCTCGTCCTATCATCTGTCACTTGTGAGAAGAGACCAGCACCCACCTCGCCACAACCTCCTTTCAGGCAGTTGTAGACAGTGATGAGGTCTCCCCTCAGCCTCCTTTTCTCTAAGCTAAACAACCCCAATTCCCTCAGCCGCTCCTTGTAGGACTTGTTCTCCAGCCCCTTCACCAGCCTCATTGCCCTTCTCTGCACACACTCCAGCACCTCAATGTCCTTCTTGTACTGAGGGGCCCAGAACTGAACACATCACTCAAGGTGCGGCCTCACCAGTGCTGAGTACATGGGCATAATCACCTCCCTGGTCCTGCTGGCCACGCTGTTTTTGAAACAGGCCAAGATGCCATTGGCCCTCTTGGCTACCTGGGCACACTGATGGCTCATGTTCAGCCGCTGTCAACCAACACACCCAGGTCCTTCTCCGCCAGGCAGCTCTCCAGCCATTCCTCCTGAAGCCTGTAACGCCGCATGGAGTTGTTGTGTCCCACATGCAGGACTCAGCACTTGGTCTTGTTGAACCTTATCCTCTTGATCTCAGCCCATCTATCCAGTCTGTCCAGATCCCTCTGCAGAGCCTCCCTTCCTTCAAGCAGATTGACACTTCCCCCCAGCTTAGGGTCATCTGCGAACAGACATGTGCAAAGAGAAAGTAATGGCAAGTCCTAACCTCTCAAAACCTCACAAAAAAACATCTCTTTTCTATGCCAGTTCCCATTGCCATGGCTCTGTCACGTCCCCCAATCGTTGTCCTGCTCAGGGCCTGCAGTGCTTTCTGAGGCTTGAAGGAAATGTCCAGTGTCTGTTGAGCTGAGGAAACTATCCCTTTCATTAACTTTTAAGCAGTTTTTGTGTGTCTTTATTTACCTTTGTGTCTTCCCAGTCCAATGCCACCGTCAGCCATTTAGAGTTGGAAGACAACGGCATTCTGGCAGAAGGAGCCACATACATAGCAGAGATGCTGCAACTGAATTCCACCCTTCAAGAACTGGTATCCAATCTGACATAATCTGCAGCCAAAAAAATTTCTCACTAAGTTAAATCATTCCATTATGATTTTAACCAAATAACCTTTGTTCCCATGCAAAAATATTCACATTCTGAAAGTCATGATAGTTTGTGCTGCTCTACTTTTTAAAAGTATAAGCTTCTGAAAAGCAGAATTGTGCACGATGGCAATCTGGTGCTGCTGAAACTGTTCTCTTCATTAGCAGATGTGACAATAATTAGTATAACTAAGACTTTCTTATTCACGCTTAGCCAATGGAAAAAATGTTTTGGTCAGGAATTTTCATTCTCCAGTATGACATGGGGAAACTTTTCTAAAAAGATTAAGGGAATAATGCAAAACTTTCAGATATGAAATAGTAGGAATGTTCCTTGGATCTGAAATAGGGGTATACAAAATGCATTTTGATAGGCTGTGGAATCTGTTTCACACTGGAAGAAAAGATTCTTGGCCAAATGGCTCTTGATTCACTGAAGACAAAGACCCATGTGAAATTGATGATTGGAGGGCTTTATTCCCGTTAGGAAGGATACAGGGTTAAACGCACCAATAACTCACATGTTAATTACTGTCTGGCTTACATTTCTCGTATTGCTCATCTTTCATGAGTTCCTTGATATTCTGGGCATTAAGAAGACAACAAAGCTAATTCGTTCTTTGGATTCATCCTTCTTATTCTCCCTTCTTTCCTTCCAGAACATCTCCAATAACCACCTAGACACAGCAGGAGCTGAAGCCATTGCTGCCTTGCTTTTGGAGAACATGTCATACCTCCATACTCTTCAGCTCTCAGGTGGGCTTGAACCCCCTCAGACAGTGATGGCGGTGGAAGTGAAATAGCACGTGTTTCATTCCAGTCTCTCATCCAGAGTTTATTAGTCAGACAATGGGGAAAATCAATCTCTCAGCTATGTCTCTGACGGAAATCCAGGGTAGCAGTGGAAATCTAGATTTATAGTGATGTGATTAAATATTTGGCCTGCTCAACCTCCAGCACCTCTGAAAAACAGTCCCTTACTATAAACTTAGATAATTGCTGGAGTGTCTCCCATATCTTAGGGTAATTCTACTCTATGGAGCGAAGTGGAATGGTGATTTATTACAGCCCAATATGGGCCATGATTAGCTGGAGGTTCCTGCAGACCCCAGCACAGCGCCAAGGAGGAGATCAGTGCACTGCTAATATACTTTTCCTTCCCAGGAAACAAGTTTGGAGACGAGGTTGCACCACACCTTGCTGAGGCATTAACGGTGAGTTACCTGAAATCCAAGGTCATTTCCAGCCCTCGCTGTGTAACAGACTCTCCTCATCTTGAAGCTGCTACTCGCTTGGCATGCTTTCACCTGGTATTGCCCGTATGATTTCCTGGCATAATTCTGCTAAGTTCCTCTTGCTTACTTCAGAAATTAGAGAGTCTGGGAGGACACAGAGCAGGATGGACTGCATGAACAGTTTCTCAGGACAGCTGTGTGAGTCTGGCTGAGAAACAAATCTTCAGGACTGTGTAACGGAACAACAGAACAACACCTGGGTGTCAGAAAATTTTCAAGAAGCAGAAGTAACCCAGCTCTATATCATTTTGCAATTTTCCAATGAAATGAAGACATTTGACTTCTCTTGTTAGTTCTGTCTCAAAGTTTCTGCATCATTTAGCACCACAAGAAGCTGCCTTTAAGCAAGGTCTTGACCTGATATTGGAAAGTGCTCTTGATCAGATTGCAATGGTGGGAATGAAACAGAGGCAGGAATAGACTTACAAGATGTGTTGCAGGACAGACATGAGCTGTGTGAGGGAAGTTTGCACAATACCAGTCCCATTGCTTTTGCTGGTTTGGGAGGGCAATCACTGTGATGTTATACGCCTGACAAAGTTTTAGTTTGGGACACACAGTGCCACCATCTCTATGCTGATGGTGTCCCATGCACTGAAGATTTCAGTGTGTATAATATCTCTCTGTCTCATCCTCATTTGAGGGCCTTGGCATGGCAGCTGGTTGCAGCTGGTTGGAAGATCTCATTGTTTCTGCATATTTGTGTCTCTGCAGGCCAATTACAAAGTGAAGAATCTGGACCTCAGCCACAATGAATTCTCTGAGAGGGGAGGACAGCTCCTGGGACAAATGATCGGTAACTTAATTTATTACTCCCACAAAGCCAGGAGTACAAGCGTTGGGGGACTTCATGGTGTCCTCCTCGAGAGGGAAATCTAATAAAATAGTTAGAGTCTTTCAGTAATCTCAGATGCTATTAGTGTACTGGGAAAGATTTGCATGACTATCTGATGGCTCTTCTTCCCTCAGTATGGCCAGCACACCTGCTACCATAATGGCCACAAGCTTCAAGCATTCCTTGAGCATTTCAGTTACACAATGCTTTCAGTTTAATTAATGCTTTCCTTCTCCTAGTTCAGCATTTTCAGTAATATGAAGCTCTTTCTAATTACAGTCTTTGAAAGATGGATCAATTAAAACTGCAGTGAGGGACAAGGCACTATGCCCTAGTCTTAGACAAACCTGCAGGTGACACGGGGATCGGTATTACAACTGGAGACTTTCGTAGCCCAGAAAATGCCTTTCCAAACTTAAAGGTCTTACAGCTCTTCTCTTATTTCAGCTCACTTGAGGCAAGAGCAACACTGATTACTGCAGAATCAGTTACTTCTCTGTTTTGTTTCTTAAAGGAATATTTTTAAGTCAGCTTAACTCACCATCTGCCTCTATTCAACCTCCCATCCATGGAAAATCTGGATGAGAAATTCTTTCTGAGAATGAGAGGCAAGTGTTGGCAGCAAGTCCTGCCCCTCCCAGTTGTCGCACTAGACACAAATGAATTCACACATACCCTGCTCTAAGTAGAACTTTCACCATGAGGTGTGCTATGTATGTGAATTGGCACTGCACATATACAGCTGGGCACAGCTACCGTATGAAGCTGAACTCCTGTCTTCTGCTAATCAAACATACACAGAGTGAATTTTGATATTTTTGATGGGGCAAGGAGAATCCAACCATTTTTCACAGTGAGAAATAAAGACAGTGTCTACCAATACACAAAATCTTCCTTCTCTCCACCTTCCTCCTTCACAACTTATTCTTTGATTAAGCCAGAAAAAATCTTGTGTTCCCTTTCTATTATTTGGATGCTCTGGACAGCAACATCTTTGTAGGTACAGGTTCCTCCTGCTGCAGCTAATGAAGGCTGTTGTTGAATCCTCTGCCAAACTTTCTGTTAGTCCCTAAATGTGGGTTAGCAGCTGTGTCCAGATCCCTCTCCATGATCTAATATCTCAGTTTCTCTCTCCTAGACATCAACACAACACTGGAGATTCTGGACCTGAGCTGGAACCACCTGAGAAGGAAGGGGACAGTAGCACTGGGCAAAGGTCTCAGGGTATGAATGCCTCTGTTTTGTGATACCCTTCACAGTGATTATTACCAGGAGCTGGTTGAAACACTGATTGGGAACTCACATCCCTGAGATCTGAGCGGGATTCACTAGCTATAGCAAGGCTGATCCTACTGACAGTGCCAGTCAGTGCCAGGAGAAAGACTAAAGTAGTGAGTAGGTCTGGTGACTTAAGGTGAATGAAGAAACCCTGGTGACATTGCAAAGATGTTGGATTCATTTGGGCAGCTTGGGTGTGATTTGAAGGATGCTTCTGTCTCAGCCAGGCAAGAAATGGTAGAGTGGTACAGAAGCTGGGTATGCAGTAGCTAAGATCCCTCTTCTCTCCCTGGAGGTAAATAGTGCACTGAAAATACTCAACCTTTCCTGGAATGGCATGGGCAACGAGGGAGCACTGGCCCTAGGAGAAGCTCTCAAAGTCAATAATGTGCTGGTTCATCTGGACATTAGCAACAACCAGATCAACAACGAGGGAGTCCAGAAGCTCTGCAGGGCCCTTGAAGTCAATGGAAAACTCAAAATCCTGAAGGTAAAATACAGCTCAGGCGTAGCAGGAGGAATAAACAGAGGAAGTACAAAGATCTGATTTAGGAGGGACAGAAAACAGAAATCATCTGTTTGAGCTAGAACTGAAGGAAATTAGTATTTCTCTGGATTGAAGGGGAGCAGGGTGGAAGGAAATTCTATCCTGTGAAAATCTTCCAGAACAACTAAGCTGCACTGTTCCCTCAAAAAATCCCTCAGAATGCTTGGCATAACGCCACTCCCCTTATCACCCCAAAGTGGTTGATTCATGTCATGTCTAGTCACAGTAAAATACGAACCTAGGCATTCATAATGTCCTGCAGAGAGCTTAGGCATTCAACAGGTCTACGTTTTATGTATAGGTTTGCACTTGACCCATCAAAAGGGAACACAGTTATGATACAACCCTGATGAAGAAAGGGAAGAAAGGGTCATCCTTCAGGTTACAGAAAGTCTTCTGCCAGGGCATGAATTCCTCATTTTCACCATGTCTGGCTCTATGTCTCTTCTTCCACAGATGGAAAATAATCCCCTGACTGTGGAAGGTGCCACTGCACTAGTCACATCTGTCAGAAAGAACTCCAATTCCATGATGGAGGAGATCAACATCTCAGTAAGAGCTTATGTGCTGGACCTTCGAGTTCATGCACTATACATTTTTAGGAACTGGGTGGATGACAGAGCTGACCTGTTCCAAAATTGTTTTGTGACTTGCTGTTTGTTTCCTTTATACATAACCATTAGTACAAAGATACTATTTGATAGCACTTGTTGAAGCAATGTGGAAATTATGGGATTTCAGTCTAGGTCCACAGAGAGGTGTCTTTAGTATCTCCACGTTTCACTCCCTTTCATTTTGCAACAGCAGAACAAGAACAAAGAGTTAATTCCTGCTGGAGAATGGATTCTCTTCACCCCTGCACTGTCTCCCTCCAGGGTAGCCTAAGATGCTAGATATTGTGAAGTGCTTTGATACCCTGTCAGTATGTATGAGGAGTAGAAGATGAATGCTTCAAGGCATTGAAAGGAAAGCAATTTTATTTTAAAAAATACAAAAAACACACACAGACACAAAAATTAAACCAACACATTAAAAGGCTGGTATGGAAGGAATAAAAAAATCAAAGAGGCCAAACGTTAGTATGCAGCTCTACAGAGTAGCAAGTTAGGAGCATGGCACACGTTGTAGCCTCATGTGCTGCTTCTCAAATGGGAGATCCAGAAATGCTTCTGAACTCTTGAGTGACGGTAGGGGTTGCACTGCAGACCGACACTGGAGGGAGACTTGGGCCCTCATCAGCCCACTCCTGACCCTCCCACTCATAAATTGGTGCTTCATGGGAGCAGTTACAGAAGGTGTTGGGGACCTTAGGACCCTCTGTCCACCTTTGGGAGAACCGTGATTAAAGAAAAGAGCATTTTCACAAAGATAAGATTCAGGACTTGGGACGTAAATAATATGTTCACACCTGAAATAAGCTAAAGGTTCGTGGGCAGTTCTGGAGATTCACATAATGGGTTGTATCTAAGTTACATCTGCATGTGTATCTTTGTCCTGTGGTTACTGTAGTAAAGCAAGTAACTAAAACAAAGCAGAATAAATCATACTCATTGATGGTCTTTCCTGAGAGTATTGAGAGCTTTCAACAAAGATCATCTGAAGAACAGGTGTCCCCCTAGAGCAGAAAATTTTTCTTGCATAAATGACGATCAAAGAGAATTATTTGCTGAGCCTGCAAGAAGTCAGGCCTCATTTGGCAAAGGAACACTAAAATGGGCTGTGTGGGGGTAAAGGACTTCATTAAAGTACACATGGTTCTGTTGATTTTATTATTAATAACCTGAACAATTCATAAACTTGGAAAGAGTAATGTATTTTAGCTAAATTCTGAGAAATTGAAGAAATTATTGAAATACATTTATTTAAAGGAGAGATTTGAGAAATTTTGAGGCAAGGAGTTAATTAAGAATCTTCAGTCCAACCTAAACATCACTAAGTGTTTCTGCTTTTTTAGGGTTCACAGATGCTCTCTTCACCTCACCCTTCAAAAAGTCTAAATTACCTGGCATTTCATAAGATAAATGGCCACTGGCATAAATTTACAATGACGTTTCATCCCAATCAAATGCTTGTAGACAAACATCTAATCTGTATGACAGACTTCATTCCAGCTTTGATGTAGGGAGTCTTGCATTTCAATTCAGAGCATTTGCAAATGTATAGTTCCAAAGACCTTACACTGTCTTAAACCTTTAAGAAATTGGTAAAGGTTTGAATCTTTTACAGAATACTTTGGGAAATATATAAACAAAAGCCTTTTCTACTGCTTTTCCCAGTGATAAATGTTTATCCTGAATTTTAAAGTGTGACTAATTAACGTGTCTGTAAGACAAACCTCGAATAAGGTTTATATCTAGAACCCTTTACATGGGTTTGTCAGAATTAGCAAAAGTGAAGCAATCAAAAGGCACATTTTTGATGACAGTTTATGCTTTTGACATTTCTGTGCATGACATTCCCACATTCTTTTCAGAATCTACTCTTTGTAAGGTTTCAACTTCCAGATATACTGGCTTACCTGTGTCAATGATGCAGAAATACAGAAGCTGGCTCCCTCCAGGTGCCACCCATCCCCAGCAGGGTTTGTTAGGCCAGACATGGTGCTTTGGCTATGCTGCTTCTGAGGCCGTGCTGGCAGTCCACTGACTTTTTCCTGTGGTCAAGCCCAGGCTGGCAAACCTTGAAGAGAGCTGGCAGCCAGCATAGCCAGCTCAGGCTCTCCTGTGCTGTGTTTCCAGGACTAGGACACTCTGCTAGTGTGCATAGTGCAGGGATGTCTGAATGGCTTCTTCAGAGAGTCACACTTCATCCTTAAAACAATTGGTGCTGAATGAGAGCTAGTAAACCCAGCCAGATCCAGATTTGTTCAAGGCTGTCTTCAAGTAGTAACAGTCTAGTAGTAATAGCTCTACTACATGATAGCCTATAAACGTCTAGATGGATATTAAGAATGGTAGATCTTGAGCTTCTAAACAAGAATCTATAAGAATGCATAGGGAGACTTTATAAATACACAAAGTATACACAAAGACAAAGGTAAATTTGTCATAACTTAAATTTAGAAGAAAAAATTACAGTGGCATCAATATTTGCAATGATAATTTGCTTTCTGATATCATAAAAGCCTAAATCAGGACACTGTGCTGCTGCCCATTCTGTAAGTACTAAACCAGAAAATTCATGGCATGAACTTTGAAACACTGAGCTGTCACTACTCTGTTTGAAATTCTTAGGGAAAAACAAGCATCAGGTATTGTACTCCTGACTGGAGTTTCCTATTATGGTTGCACAATGAAATAGAGCTTTACAATAAGTTCTTTTCATGTGCAGACACCTGAACCCTTGCCAGTTAGATGCATCTTTTTAGTTTGGGCTATAAAGCTACATTGCTGGAGTTGCTGATCCTTCTAATTCTTGGTTGACATGTTTTAAATATTTGCAGAACTCTATGGCACATTTTGACCATACTTGCAGTCTGCATCTAGCCAAATGGAGAGGAGACCAATGTAGAACTATCTCAGGGATGAACGTGAATCACTTGAATAAGCTAACATAAGAGATTTTCACTGTAGGCATGTACATGATATCTTTCTTGCATTACATTAATTTCTACATAAATTAGTAGATCCTTTTTCAAGCATAGGAAAAGAGAGGGAAAAAGATGACTTGTTTAGGGTCAGGCCTCCATGGGATTCCTGAAAATGAACAGTAGAGACGGGAGAAGGCACCATATTTAGGAGAGAATAGTTAATGTTGACTTTAGCTGTATTTGTTAATGCAAACAAGTCTTTGTTGTTTTTTGGGGACCCACGCTGACTGCAGTCTCCTTCCTTCTATGTACCAGAATGTGTTAGTGAACAAAACTTTCATCAAGTTGCTGGATTTGGTGTGTCAAACACGTCCTGAACTAGATGTCATCTACGGTGAGGTCGAAGGCTGTATTGCCAAGATCCCCAAGCAGCATTTGAATCCCATGAAAGTGATTCGGGTGAGCTATTGAACTTGGGCCTAAACATAGCTCTCCTGTGCAAAGTATACACGCCCCAAGAATTGAAGGGATGGAGGCTGGAAGGGATAACTATTCCTCCAAGTGGGAAATTCAGTCAAGTTCCTTCAGAAAAGTATATTCACAGACTGTTAAAGTGTTCATATATCTCAGTCCGTGCAGACTGACTAAGCAAATCCTTTGATTTTCAGGAGGAGCTAATGCCTTGGGAGCTGAGAGTACTAGGTGGGGAAAGAATCCAAGTAGATGTTTGCTAGCCGTGTAAACCAAACTGGTTGATTTCAGGTCTAATTCAAATGAGTGTCCATCTTTATCATCACAAAGTCCATATCAATCGCTGACTTTCACAGACACCTTCATTGACAGTTGTGATTTAGCATAAAAATTAATGTGCTTCATAAAAATAGCATAAGATATTGCAAACAAATACTTTCCTAAATAGAAATTACTTAGCTATTCTAGACCTGCAACTTCTATAGTTACAGCAGATGGTGCTGTCCTCCTTGCTGGAAAGCCACATTGCTCTCGAGCATTGCTGAGGAAAAGAACACTTTTGCACTACCAGCTTCACCGTGTTTCTTAGCTGCTGTGTCCATTCTTAGATAATTGTGTGAGACTTTGCTGTAAATATGGTTTCAGATGAGCTCGAGCAAAAGCTTGGGCTGTTAGCTCACATGAAATAGTGCTGCTGTACTTCACAGCCAGTGGCGCTTATCCTAGCATACTTCGCAGTTTTTAACAGTAGTTACAGTACTCAGATGTGCAAACCGATGGGAATTCAGAGAAAAGTTAAAACAATGAGAAGAGATCTGGGGGAGAGGAATGCCTCTGGATTAGACAGCCTAGCCAAACAGCGGCTGCTGGGATGAGGAGTAAATAAGCTTATGCAATTATCAGAAGAAACCGGTTTACTACTGAGTATTGTTTCAAGGTAGGAGAAGGAGATATAACTGAGAAGAGTAGGATTAACCTGAACAAAAGAATGTTGTTCTGACAATACGGTGGCTGCACAAGGAATTAAGGACTCATATATCTCAGGGATGGTCTGAGTAAAGGCAGCTGGAAGAACAAGGGGAGAGCTAGAAGCAGATATCAGTGGCTGTTTCATGGTTATGCCCATGTTTTATCTCTGCTTCTCTTAGAACTATTTGAAAGAGCACAACCTACTACTCTGGGACTTTTTTAGGCGTACTGACAAGGAAGGAAACATGAAGATCCCTGTGGCAGCCTTCCGCAGAGCCATTATACAGGTGTGCCTCTGAAAGCTTGCTCAGAATGCTCTTCTGGTAGGGTATTGCTCTGAGGAAACCCTCTACTACAGCACAGCCACCAGTCAGCCTTGCTGGTGACATTGTTCAGCTTAAAAGGCTAAATTGATCCATGGCAATAGTTGAGCCCTGAATGAGACCCAAAAAAATGCTATGACATCCAATAAATACTGCAGATGGCATCAATGGTAATGAATCAGCTTTAGAGTATCACAAGAGCCTTGTAAAATCACGGAGGTCAGCTTTTTGTATCGGATGTACAGGTTCTTGATAGATAATTATGTCTTACTGCTATGGGAAAGTGAAAAAGACGTATTTAAATCTTTGCCTCTACACAGTGAGTGCTCTTCCTCCCCAGAGCAGTATGGTGCATGGGATCAGTAGCAAAGGTCAGCAATCCACGACACCGTTTTATAAAAAATGGGGAAAAAAATCTTATTTTAATCCTAAAAGAGTGAAATTGCCTCCCCACCACTGCTCTGCGGGGTTTTTTTGCATCCATTCTTCCATGCACCAGACCATCTACTCACATATCAAGAGGTGGCCAGGCCTCAATCTGATATAGAGGATTTTTCTGCTTAAAAATACTCAGGTTTGCTAACATTTTTCTTTTCTTCTTAGCAATTAAGCATCCCACTGGATCATGTCCAAATTAGGGAACTAGTGCGCAAGCTAGACTTGAATCAGACAGGGTTTGTGGACTACAGGTGAGTGAGGGCCTCCACTTACTGTCCTTACTTGTCTTTCTTTTTTTAATTTGGCTCAACACCAAATAAACAGAACCTTACTCATTTTAGGAGATGAATGTCATATGGGTTTGGCTGGTCCATTACTTACCTAAATAAAGGGTAGATGAAATGACTCAACATGCTTAGAAGTCATGTTGAGTCAAATTACAAGTCATTCTTGTTTTTCTGTTCGATAAACATGCTGTGAGAGTGTGAGATCTCAAAGTTAAATGGCATTTTCATTCATGCTTGTAAGCCTGTGTGAGAAGCACCAGGTCAATACTGTTCTCCTCCTGAAGCCAGGGTAAAATCTGCAAAGGCAGTGTATCCGTGCCTTCAGACCTTTTCCTTCATCCCCTGTGACTCTCATTTTTCCTCCTTCTCTCTCACCCTTCTTCTTAGGAGACCTAGTTTTCCCTGGAAACCTGCCTTCAAACTACAGAACTTTTCATTCTGTTGCAAGTTCTGAGAGCCTGAGCAGTGTCAGCAGCAAAATCCTTGGAGGTTGTCAGTTGCTGTAGGCTAAACTGCTTGTCATTGGATTCCCCCTAGATTTCCAGTCAGTTCTGGGATGTGACTAATCAGTTGAAAGCCATATTAATCATCCCCAAATATTCCCATCCTTCAGCACATACTGATGGCTTAAATATATGTTGTAGTCTGGTTTTAAGACTAGAAGCATCGTGTGAGTTTTGCGAATCTCTTCGCCTCTTAGCTTTCTAATATTTAGAAAGAGAAACTAATCACTTTGCTAGATCTGGTCTTTATTCCTTTGCGTATATCGGCACTGTACTCAAAACATTTATGCTCAGATGCTAGATGGTCCTTAGCCTGGTTAATCGTGAATCAGGCATTAGATGCGGTTCCCCAGTACTTTACTTTAGGCACAAACTGTGGAACTTTGTTTAAGTAGTAAGCAAATTAGGAACTGTTGAAACCCAATGGTCAGAAAAGACATCACTTCATACCATTAATGCTGCTGAGTTTGTCTGAGGGGAAAAATAAACAGAGATATCTATTCCTTATCTAGCTTCTTAATGCATTTTAATATTCCTGCATATGTGGCAGTGGTAATATTCAACTTGCAGACAACAGTCAGAAGAGTTGTGACCTTTGCTGTCCTTACTGTTTCCACCTCAGGCTGTTTCTTCAGGGTCCTCTCAGCAGCTTTAAGATACCTGAAGGAGAAGGCTCACTTTATCAGATTATTACAGGTTCACCTCTTTCTTTTCAATCAGCCACTTAAAAGAGCAGAAGCCAACACAGAAGCCTGTGAAAGGGGAAATGGAGGAGAAGGACAAGCTGTAAAACTGAAGCAAGAAGGCAGGTCAGCCAGTGAACACTTGTAGTAAAAAAAATGGAAGAAAGTTCAGAGCAGTCCTGGGCTTGAGCCAACACTGAGGAGCATTGACAGTCTAAGTGATTGAATGCAGAAATAAAGTTGCTGTTCCAGTACACAGCAGGTCCTCCATACAGTCTGGTCCTTTCAGCTAGAAGTGGAAGAGATTGGTCCTTTGGAGCTGGTTACTAATTCCATCTTGCCCTGTGTGCTGACGATGCTGATCTTATTTGTAGAGACAGAGACAAAAAGCAGGAATGGAGAAAAAAAGAACTCAGGTGTTTTCATTATCCCCTTTTGAAGGAATGCACATGGACAAAGACTGAAGCAAGTGCTCCACAGACAATCCCTGCCAGACTTAGCGATTCTGACACAGGGACCTTCTCCTCCAAGAAAAGAATAATTAAGTTCATGAGAAACTACAGTTAATGTTGCTCAAAAAGTTATGGGTAACAGGAACTTTAATAAATATCTCTAGGGGAAAGAAAAATGCTAGAAGGATGGAAGCCATAACAGATTTTAAATGGCTCAGATACTAAACTGCCTTTTTTTAACCAGTAGTACAAAACCAAATATATTTCAGCAAGTGTTAAAAAGGAATGAAAGCCTTATATATATTAGCATTTATGCATAAATAGAGTACAGAAAATGTAAACATGGGCAGATGAGCAGAATCACAGGAAGTATATTTTGCCATGTGCAACTGCCAATATAGAGCATGCCACTGAGAAACATGGAGAACTGGGACATGCTGGCCTCTCTGGAAAGACCAGCCTTCAGTGGAAAGAAAATGCAGCAGCTGGTTGCCATCTGTTAAGCATCTGTTTCCTGGCAGAACTCACACCTGGAAAAAAAAAATCTTTGAGTTAGAGTTCAGGTGGGTCCAGTGACTGTTGCCATGATGGCACTGGTATGACTGCTCAGTAGTTATTCTCAATACTGACTGCTGGACTTCAACTCATTATCTCAGCAGGTCTGTGCCCACGAATGTCTGTGACTCTTACAGAATTTACTCGTGATTGCAGCCAGTGTTCCCTTCACATCTGAAGCACATGGGGTTTGAGACAAAGAATCGGAACAGTGCAGAGCATTGAGATCTTAGGTAGTTTGCACATGGGGCATAACACTGTGGGGGGTTCTTTTCTCTGTTCCTAAAATGTAATTAGCTATTCTTGACTGTTCCTGTTCCTAAGCACTGAGGTACATTTTCATAAAAGAGTACACCAAACCCGCAAGATCTTGCTCCAGAATACCAAGGCTTGGAGTGAGGGTTGGTGGGGTATGTGTAGGTGGGAGAGCGGTCCATGCCCGTCATTTAACAACTCGAGCTCGCTTACTCTTCAGACAGACCCACCGACACTCTGCTCTGCTGCGGGGAACGATGTTCTTTGCAGGGCTGGGCTGGAGCCCGCGGGGACTCCCTCGGCAATGCCCGTGCCGGCCCCCAGGGGTCAGGGCAGCCCCAGCAGAACAAGGGCAGCAGCAGCGGAGAAACCCCTTGCCTCCTACCTCTCCTCTGAGAACTACTTTGTGGCTGCTTCCCGAGAAGTGCTACCAGCAGGAGCATCATTTGAACTGCTGTAAGCCATTCCTCCGCCATCCTGCTCCAGGTGGTGGGCAGTGCCTGTGGTACTTTTTGTGATGGACTCAGTGCGGATACCTGACAACAGGTTCCTAACCATGTGGGAATTCTTGACATCACTTGCTGGCCCACGTTTGTGATGAGAATGGAGCAATGTCACTACTGCAGGACAGTTTTAGTCCCCCTTGGATCCACTGAGGTTACTGCACATAATCCATGGACCTGAGCACAATTTACTCATCATTTCTGAAGGAGGCTGATCTTTAAAACAAGTCATCTTCTAGGATGCTTTTCAGTGCCTCCAAGCCTGTTGACCAAGTGTTAACCATTGAGTGGTCATGCCAGTGTAAAATAACTATGTCTCTCTCCCCCTCAGTCCCAAGAAATCGATTTTTTAGTCTTTTTTTTCCAGCTTAGGAGGCATGGATTGTAAATGCCAACGTGTGCAGACTGAGAATTAAGGCCAGGAAGCTGGGAACACCTCATGGTTTTGCATTTGCCCCAAAATAAAAAGAGTAGAGTTTTCTGGCATGTCCAGCAACTATCCTTACCTGACAGGGAACAAGATTTACAGCATCCCAAAACAAGCTTCTTGGGTAATCAACAGGCAGATGCTCTCTGCATTTGTTAAGCTGGATCAGGGTTAAGGAGTTTCTCAGTTGTTTCCAGACTAGAAAAAGTGGAAGAGTGACCAATGGGATCTCAGTTTACACAATGGCAGAGAGCGAAGGTCATGTTTCAGTGTTTCAACAGCACTGTGTTTGTTCTGCGGGAAAGGGTGCATTTTGGAGTGGAGGAGTAGCATGTATATACTGTTAAATATCTTCGTATTTTCTTCCCACAGTGTCTTGGGTTTGTGTTGCATATGTTACACATGCATCTTTATTTCATGCAGAGTGCTGTTGTATATTAGTCACGCATTACTATTCTGCTTAGGTTTGCACAGAACTGGCCACCCAACTAAACTGATTTGTCCAATTAGCACCCTTAAGATTCTAGATTAGCTACAGCCATCAAAAATCTGCTGTAAGAAAACAACGTAATCAAATAGAGACTGGTACTGGCCTGCGGCAGGTGTGGCTTTTATTTATTTGCGTGTCCAGACTCAACAATGATGTGGCAGCTAGATTGTACCTTTACACCAGGAACAAGCTACAGGGAGATTGCATGGTTTCTTTCAGCTGAAGAGTTTGAGCCCAGGTTTCCATTCCAAAGGGGTTTGATAAATAAAATTTATCTACTGTGCCAAACACAAAACCAAAAGAGATGGGATCTCTGGGATGGAGCTAGATGCAACTTTCTGTTCTACTGAATGGCTTGATGCAACAAAAATATTAGCAAAAAATTGGGAGCTGGGAGTGCTAGTGAAAATTTTAGTTATCCAAATTCACATGCAAGAAGCATGGTGAAAGGATGTAGTTTCAGTGTCTCTCAGCACTCCCAGATCAATAAAGCTTTTTTAAGCTTGGTGGCAGCATTTGTCCCCTTGCTGGGAATTCAGAGAAACTGAGCAGGGCAGTCAGGGAGTGGAGCATGAATGGCTCTGCTAATCACAGACCTGTGAAATGGCACAGAAGGAAATGGCTTGGCCAGCATAAATTAGGGCAGCTCTGAGACTCATCTAACATACCTCAGAAATTCAGCCTGCCAGCACAAAATTAGATAGTGCAGAAAGCTGGCTAAATGTAATCTCTGCATCTTCCATGGCTTGTGAAAGTGACACATCCAAGTGACATTGTCAGATCTCTTCAATATTAGAAAGAAAATAACACTGATTAAGTAACATGTTTTTAAAACACAGCTTGCACAAAAGAGTATTTAATGTGTTAGCTACTTTAGATGAAACTTTGGATGTCTTGCAGGGGAAATAATCTTTTTGTTCTGCTGAATGAGGCCCAATTCAGACTGATTTCCTAGGTGCCACTGCAACACATAGAATAACATGTCATTGTGTAAAAAAAGACATCGCTAGTCAGAATCTCTGGAAATCTCAGAGTAAGTATAAAGACTAACGCTATATGCCAAACTATCTCTGCTTGATCCCGTTGAAATATCTTTGCTCTGTTTAGCTGAACTGGCCTAAAGGTTTTTGGCTTTAATTTCAAAGGAGAAATCTCATGGGCTGCCGAAGTGCGTTCACTGATACTGCTCTTCATCTTTTGAACTTGCATCAATAGCTCTTTGTTCCAGTGGTCTCCCATCCATATAATGTGCATACCAAAAGGTGTCCAGTGTATATCAATGGATATATGCCTTATGCAAAGGGCATCCTGCAGCCATGCATAAAATCAAGCATCATGGGACTGGGAGCATGTCATGTGCAATCTATTAGTGCAACTGAGATACTGAAGTCCCCTTTCCACTCATTCACTGAGTAAAACTTTACCTGGATCGGTCACAGCAACAATATAGAATCTGAAGAGATGATGGAGTGAAACTCTGCATGCAGCAGCAGATCTGAGTCAATTAACCGATGCTAATGTTTTTTTACAAGACACTGGAAAAAGTCAAGATCATAATGGACATCTCAGTTCTTGAAAATACATGTTGTTCTTATGTGGGTGATTCCTTATCTATCAACAATATCGAAGCTGTTTCATAGTTTCTTAATCCACGGAGCTCAGTCAAAGGATTCCATTCTGAATTTGGCTCACCAGAAGAAAGTAATCAACCCATAGTTCATTCCTTGCCACCTTCTTCTTTGCAGGCTTCTGAGTTGGCAGCTGTACACACACCACAGGAAGCATTCTCTGTTCCAGACACTTCATGAGGACCTTAGTTTCCCCACTGACAAGCTATTAGTTGTGCAGCTCTCTAGGGACAAATACACCAGCTTTCACAGTCTCACGGGAAGTGGATATCTGGTCATGTCACAGCAGGAACAGGAAATAATGTCCTGCCACATAACCTTTATCCACAGGATTCTCCTTTCAGGAAATTGAGTATGTCCATTCTCTGATAGTCTGTGTGTGCATTTCGGGTCATAGGATAAAGTGGCCATATGATAGAGAAAGTCTCCAGGATATGGTCCTCCATAAGGGACTAAGACCAGATCCAATCATGATCTTGCCCAGTAAGGGAAGATTAATCCTTTCCAACAGTCCTTTTTGCCAGTGGTTCCTCCCCAGCCCATTTTTGTGGAGCTGATAAAGGAACCAGTTGAGATGTCCAAGGAGGGCCGCTAGGATGGCAGGTTTATCGCTGTTGTACGATGCACAGCAGAGCTACCAGCCCTTCCCTTGAGCCACCGTGAGGGCACTGATGGTGTCCATGCACCAAGTACTGGCTTCTCTCAATGTGTAAGTGCCTAAGGAGGATGTAACGGCAGGAAACTTGCTCCCCACCCCAGAGCTGCACCTTTGCCTGCTTTTCCTCCCTTTCCACCTAGCAGAGGGCGCTGCGCCCTCAGAAGTGGGTCCTCAGCACATTCCTGGGATGGAGCTTAACCACTGGAAGGAAGAAGTCCTGCACACACAGACACACACATACACACCCTAGGAGATAAAAAAAAAAAAACAAACCGCAAGCACAAAACACACTGCGGGCCGAGAAAAGGTTTGTTGAAAACCTTGAAAATCCAGCCGGGCAAGAGGCTTGTGAGGCGGGGAGGATACGGGCTGGCACCGCTGGAGCCCCGCTCCCTACCCAAGAGCACCCCCTCTTCCTGCCCCGTTGCCACGTTATTGTGCGGCAGCAGGGGCAGCTACAATGCGAGCTGCTCTCTGGGGGGGGGGTGGAGACAGACACAGGCGGAGTCAGGGCTCAAATTCTTGAACCTTTCACATCCTTTCTGTAATTTGAAACATACTTGTTCCCATTCCAGAAGCTTTTTTTTTTTTTTAAATTCATTCCTTGAGGCTGTGGAAACGCATTCAGAAAAAAACAGAGAGAGAGAAAAAAAATAAAAGAGGAAAAAAGAAAAAAAAAAGGAAATAAAACCAAGCCCATTACTTATCAGAGGCTCCAAAACAAAACAGAGAAATAAGGCACAGGCCTCTCCAGCACAACTGCTTGCAAGCTCAGATTTCCCTTCAGAGGGGTCATGGCTGCTGCAGTCAACAGGTTTGGAAAACAGTTGGCCCTGCCTGCAACAAGGCAAAAAAAATCCTGTCTCTTCTGCTGGCTTCACAAACTGTTGGTGTTCAGAGTGGAGGAAGCCATTTACAAAATGCTTGAGGCACTAGTTTGTGCCCTTACAGCTCCTGGTCACCTTCAGTGGGTAATTCCCCCTTGCCACTCTCAGCCCCTTCCATCCAGTTGGCCTGGGAGGAAAAAGACATCAGCATGTCCCTCTCCTGTGCACTTGAAGTCACACACGTTGTTATAAGCACTCCCATTTACTTCCACAAGACCAGCAGGGTGACGGTTCCCATGTTTAGGGTGGATGTACACATACAGGAGAGGAAAACTCACTAATGTACTCTTTGGAAGATATTTAATGTCCCGTATCTCCCCAAAAGGCACAAACCAGCACAGAGCACTCTCTTGCATCAGCCAGGCCAGCACTTCCCACTCCCCCTTGGTAAACCACAGCAGATGACTGTGCTGCTGCAGCAGGACTTCTGTTTGCTTTGTTTAAGGAAGTAAAAATTACCAGTGATACTAAATGCCACCTCGGGTCAGAAGTGACCTGCAGCTCTTGTGTTGCGCAGAAGCAGTTGCAGTGCGACTGGCCTTGCCAGTGCTGGGCTGGGCAGTTGCTGTTAAGTTGTGAGAAGGAGCACCTACTCTTCTCCCATCCACTCAGGGACTCACACCCTGCTCAAACCAGAAAAACAAGGATGAGAGGAGATTTTCATCTTTTGTTACCATTATCATAGGTTGTAACTGTGTTAAAGTGGTGTCATGCTGTTAACATGTGTCTGTATATGGATGGGTGTGAGCCACCCTTAAGGGAGGCTTGAGGTTTTCCAGGAGAGAGTCAAGTGGGCACATATGCATCACCTGAAGCAGTTGGATGACTCTGTCACCACGAGTCAGCTCTGCACATGTGAAAGAAGTCATCCAGAGGGAAGGGCAGTCCGTGGGCACCGGGCATAGCCAATACATGCTGTACTCCTCCCCTGTTACAGCCATTGCTCAGCACAGCTGGGGCAAGTTAGGGAACCTGGAGGGTGTTTCTGTTTCCTGGAGTGTATAGCTAAAGAAGGAGGAGGAGCAGGACTCTCTGGAAGACAGGGATGGAGCAGATACATTTATTTGGGTTGTTTGTTTGTTTGCTTGTTTCTTTGTTTGTTTGTTTCTTTGTTTGTTTGTTTGAAAGGGACAGTGTGACATTTCAGGGATTCCCCATAGCCAAGTTGTGCCTTTCAGCCACGTGCCCTGTGTAAGATGGCATCAAGTTTATGCCCAGTGGGAAACTCCTCTTCTTAACCCAGTTCCTGGCAGCACAAGTCACCACACTGATACTTTGCAGATTGGCAGGAAACACTACAAAGCCCATGTGTGCTTAAATATTTCACGTCACACAGCACATGTTATTCTGGCTGCCTGCAGCACTGCACCATTTGGACTCTGTCTCTGTGAGGAGAAAAAGCATCCTGATAGCTTAGCTGTGTTTATCCAGACACCCTCAAGACGGTCTTTGTCTCTAAACCTGAACATTTGGAGCTCAGAGCGTTTTCTAAATGTTGCCCTCAGATGGGAGCCATCCTGCTCAGGGCATCCCCACAATTTCTGTGTCCATTCTTTGCCCTCAGTCTGGATTCCTGCTTTTTAGCAAATACAACCGTAGCATAGTGTCTTGCTCATCACATTTCTATTACTTTTTGCAAATAAGCCTTGGCTACAAATACAATTGCTCTGCTGACTTCTTTCTTATGCATCTTGGATACTAAGTGGTTACTAGTGCTCTATTCAGGCCCATGCTGGCAATCCCCACCCTTCTCTCGATTGTTGTACAAGCCCAGTTGGAGTTGCTATTAAATATGAGACAAGACCCCAGTTAACCATGTATTAAGTTAGTGACATCTGGGGTGTTACCAGCTTTCTAGAGATACCAAACGTGACTCACTGAACTTGATGACAGACTAAGCTATTTCACCCGCTCATATTTAAAAGAGCAGGTTTGTCCTATCCTTTTTAAGGTCTCCCAAGTAGCAAGTAGGCTAAATGAAATCTATTCCTACAGGTATTGCTCTCTGCAATTCTTTTTACCCTATTCCAGTCCCACATACTTAATTCATGCTTTGATGAGCTGAAAAAAAATAGTTCAGTCCCCGCTGATTCAAAGATTTTTGGAGGAAGACACCTAGATTTCTTGGGGGTCATTGTTCAATGGACAAATGCTGTGTTAAAAATTGATGCAGAAAAATCAGCACTTGTCAGTTTTCCAGAAAAAAAAATTGCCCCAAGCCATGGTCTTCCTCCCTGGCTGCTTCCCTGTACCTGTCAAAACTCCCGGGCACCATCTGTGGACCTCTACAGAGCTCATGGTCTAAAGCAAGTGATGCTGGAAGATGGAGGAGTGCATGAAAACATATGCTGTCCCATAACTCCACTCTCTGTGCAAAGGAGTATGCACCGCTTCACATGGGGTGAGTACAGGGGATTGCTTTAGTAGCTTCATCTTCTCTGCTAACCTCTAGAAACTGGTTTCTTTTGAAGACAGAAGAGCATGTAGGCAGACTTGAAATGATGACAAGAATCCTGAATTTGGCGTGGCTTCTAACCACTTGAACAAGACACAGGCTAGGACTCTGTTCCAGGCTCTGGGAAGCCCAAAGGAAGATTTAGCTACACTGGAGGGACCCTGTGCAGGGAGGTGCAGGGAGGCAAGGATTCCTGAACATCAGTCTCCCTTTTGACACTGATTTGCAATGAAACATTTTTGCTGCAGAAGTCTGTTTCTCCCTCTGATTTTATTTTCCCTTTTAGAAAATGGTGCAAATAAAGCTGAGCTGCCTCATAGCCTGTGGATGTCTGTTCTATACTAAACAGGCCTCCAAGGAGAGGAGTAAGAAAGTGTAAAGGACTACTATGAGTCTTTGCAATGACCTGTGTCCATGTCAGGAAAGGGTGTGATCCACAGCCCTACTCCAGTTCCACTCCCCAGACTGTTCCTGTGGGCTGTGACTTTTGCTAATCCCTCTCCTGGGGCTAGAAGAAAGCAAGACCAACAGTTCAGTTTGCTCTGACAGGACTGAGCTCTGCTTGAAAATACTACGAAACCTCCTGAGTCAGCATCTCACTTGCTCCTACTCTTGGAATAGCTGAGATTCCCGGACACAGTAACTTGACTCTATGCCTGGCTCAGGGGCAGCCACTAGCTGAAAGGCAAAATAAAATCCCCTCCTGGCCCATTAACGAGGCCTATTCTGGGTTCAGAAGGAACCAGTCTGACTGAACTCCCCTGGCTCAGGGGCTCTGGCTGGGGCTGGGAGAGTTATTCTTTCCTTATTCAGCAGACAGGAGGATGTTAATGGGGAGCATATGGGAGGGGAGGGAGTACTGTGGATATTGCTGGAGGACAGCCAGACTGAATCAAAGCCCCAAGAAGCCTATTCTCCATCCAGGCAATGCTAAAACAGGCCGCAATGCTAAAACAGGCCATGGAGAGACAAGAAGTCCAGCTGTGATATGGGGGAGTTGGGGAAAAAAGCCTCCTGCCTTCTCAAGCTTTTTTACTCCCACTCAAAATGGGACAATGGGACAGCATTGTCACATAATCCTGTAGGCATGGTATTCATAGTGGAAGCTTTTCTGTGGAAAAGCATGCCTAAGCCAAGCACCCTGTCCTGAGAGTCCTAGTGTAGGCTTCAGGGAAGCAAGAACTGCCTCTGTGCTTGCAAAGTGCTATCTAATTTGTGGTGCTATAGAAACGATTAATAACAACAGTCCTACTGGCTAGAGATGGAAAAGCCCTGTTAACTCCTCCAGCCTATTTCCTAGAGCTGATGCAGGACTGTTGCCTTTCACACATTTCCTTAGTTTCTGTCTGGACATGTCTTGAACAAACAAGCAACCGACATTTTCATATTTTTCAGTTCTTAATTGTATTTTAAAAAACAACCCTGATGTGATTAACGTAGTATGGATTACCCAACTGCTTGGATATGTCAAGCAGGATGGAACAGGGTGCATCAAAGGCAGCCCACATTTGCCTTACCTTAAAGACAAAATGGAGGAATGGCTAGTGAAGACTTGATCATAGCTTGAACTAAGAAGCTTCCCATTAAGTAGGAGGGCAGTTAGAATCATCTCCAGTAAAAATTAGGTGTGTCCTTTTTAGCTCCCGAAGATCTGTTCACGTAGACCTGACTGACGCAAATTTTGGGCATCCATGGTGCCTGGCCTTGCATCATTCACCAAAACTTAGTTAATTAAGGAGCCTGGCTTATTTAGCCTAGGAAAGGGGGATGTAATTGCAATTTATAAATAATTACTTCAGGGGGTGAACACACGGGGAGGAGGAAGGAGCTATTTAAAGATAAAGGACAAGGCTGGCACAAGAACAAAAGGGTATAAACTAACCATGTGTACATTTAGGTTAGTGATTGTGAGGTTTCTAATGCTGGGAGTACTGACGCTCTGTGCAGGCCTCCCAAGGGGTTTGATAAGGCCAAAACCAAAGGAGTTAGGCACTTTTACTGAACTGATCATATGAAACGTATGAAATGGCTGGCTGTGCAAGCAAGAAGCTGGACTTGGGATGCCGATGAGGAATGTCCTGAGGTTCTCTGTAAGTACAGGATGAGTTTTGGCTAACCAACTGCATGGCCCAGTAGGAGCAAGGTGGGGAATAAAATGGAAAACTAATAAAACCTGAGAAATTTAAACTGCAGTCTTATTGCATAGCAGGCAGATTATCAATCCAGGTAAAACAGGAACCTGAAACTAAACCATCTCCAAAAACTAGGTTGGCTGGATTGGTTTAGAGACGTTTGTAGAGGCACGTATCAACAACAGTGGGTAAAAAGAGTGTGAAAACATAGACAAAAGAAAAGATGAAAGGAAACGATGATTGGTTTTTCCTGTGAGTAGGTTGAGTTTGGGAAGCCTATAGTTCTGTTTTGTCATCCTCAAAGACAAAAAGATCTCATGAGACAGAGAACTTTCAGCTACAAGAATATCTTGTCACATTCTCCAATGGAGTAACAGTTTAGCCTGACCTCAGACTGAGACCAATACATGGTGGCCCTGCACGCAGTAAACTTTCTGTATGAAGACATCTGCCAAACAGACAGGGAGTGTCTTTCCCTGTGGCTATCCTGCAAAATAGTTAGAATAAGAGAGACTCTGACCCTTGACTAAGACATGCTGGAGAGGCAGATGTCCAAATCCTAGCCACCTTATCCAACTGGAAACTGTAACAATAAATCACACACTCCAGTTTACACCACAAGCACAAACAAGATAATAGAGAAAGATCTGTTGTAATATAGCACTTTGTTTCATCCTGTTCCTGCTGAGAGGAGAGGGATGAGGGACAACCAGAAGAGGCAGCTATACAGTTGGCACAGACGTCCCTTATAGTGAGGGAATTCTCCTGTGGGAATCTCCTGCCTGTTTGAGTTCTCTCTATGCTCCATAACCACTGCAAAGCAAATTTAGCAGAGACCAGAGAATACACTTTAAAATGCCTTAGGGAGGACAGAGAATATGGTATAAATGGAACTGCAGCAATGTCTCTTCTAATTCCTGTAATCTGCCACCTAACTGCGGCAGTGAAAGGCACTCTAGAAATCCACAGACAGTCTAAGTATGATTTGATCACATTAGTGGTAGCCTATGCATCAAGAGACTCAGAGGTTTTATTCAGAAAGGCATTAAAATAAAGATGGTTGTGCTTCCCAACCACTTTTGTCTGGGCAGAGGATATCTCCTAAGTCTGGCTTTACTCCTTTTCTCATTCTTTTCTTCTCCTTATAGATCAGAAATAAAACACAAAATGACTTGTCTTGCTATTTTTCATCATTCTGCAATCAGTCTCAATGGGAATCTGAGGCAATGAGGGTGGAAGGTGATGAGCTAAGTCAAGTCTGAAATACGGTTCCTTACATTTGAAGTGGCTTCTGTTTAAGTCACCAGTTCAGGACTTCTTGATCCTAAAAGGTGACAGCTGTCTTGAAATAAGGTAGAGGGTTTCCATCCAATTACTAGCGAATTTTATGCAGTAGCCTATGAAGCTGAGAAAAGCATGAATAAAAGCACCAACATGTTAGCTGGAGAACAGCACACAGGGGAACCTTGTCCTGTCACTACTTGCATTTTCCTGGCTGTGTGAAGCTTAGACATTATTTGTCCTCCAGGTCTAAAATTCTTAACCTGGTAACTTTCATCAAGTTGAATCAACTTTGAAAAACATGAGAGAAGATGAGGGGAAAAAATATTTTCCTTTGAAGGGGGCTTTTATTTGAGATGCAAACCAACAGATTTTTTTCCTTCGACCTCCCAGAACCAAAGAGAATTTATTGGTCATTTTCACATTTTTAAATGACATTCTAGTTTTTTTCACAAAAGCACTCCAAACATAGAGAACCTCAATAAATCTTTAGAGCACACAGTTATAAGTGTTCACACAGGCCATAAAGTTGTAACTCTGGATTTGTACAATTCATGCTTATGGTCAGTCATGTCAAGCTTTAAAGAATCTACTACTTCTGCCATCTCAAAAAGAAAAGCAGTAAATCTAGATTATTCGCTGAAAGTGCTTAGGGAGTCTGGGTATTTACACCAATGAAAGGCCAAAATATTTTACTGACATGCTCCATTTTTTGCATTCTTTTACTAGCAGGGTTTTTTAATTTTTTTGTATAGTATTTTTAATGCTGACAGTTATATTTTGGCTGGTTTTAGTTTACAACTGGCTAAGCGTCCTCTAATCTAAATAGGAGTCTGAAGAATTTCACACGTGCCACCCTGGGCAGAAGACAGTGGAAACCTCACAGATACATGCGCGGCCTGGACTGAATATAGTTACAGCTACAAATTTGGAAGCTCTGAAAATGTCACACACAGAATTTCTGCCTATTTCCATAAGAATGATTCATTGGGGTGCTGCTGCTAAAGATTCTGTGTCACTTCCACAGTGTCCCCACAAAGGGCCAGAGCTGTGGCACTATCGAAGTCAAAGGAATGATATGGTAGGGAATATTTCTTCTGTGTTAGAAGCACTTTAAAGCATCCAAGAGATGTACACAGCTAGAAACGGAAACTGAAGCCTCTAAGGGGTGTCCACCGTACAGTGCAGTTCAGGTACATCCAAATCAACCTTAGTACCCAAAGCAATGCAGTTGCATTAACGTAGCTCTCTCACTGGGCTCCTTAGCCTCTCTTTTAAATGTATTCATCTAAAATGGCTACATTTCTTTCTTGACCCAAATCAGCTCTCCTATCTAATTTTGAGCATCTCTGTACAATACCGCCTGGTGCTACAGAGGCATCACCAGTAGCTCTCTGTACTGGAAGGGTACCAGGAGAGCATTTTATTTACAGAGGGAAGTTACTCTTCTAAGAGACCAAATTCCTTCTGGATTGACTACGAAGACACACAAAACTGGTGTATGAAAGATTTAAATGTAGCCAACTAGCCCAAACCAAGGTCGCTCAGACTAAATAAAGAGCAAGAACATGCTCAGGCAACCTAGATACAGCCCTAGCCACCTGGCAATCCCAAACTAGGAAAATGGCATGAGGTTTCTGATGCTGTTTTTGAACAGCTCACAGTGATTTAATCCTGACTACCAGGGCCCCAATACCCTCGCCTGGGGTTCTCTCCACCTTGCCCGCAGTCCAGGACCCCATTTCAGTCCCCTCAGGGCCATCAGTCCCTGCATCAGTGACACCGTAGGATGCTGGTCTTCAGCTCAATGGGGGGGGGGGGGCCTTGGCCTGTCCCTATCCCTAAGAAGGTGCCCAGTACCCAGGGCTGCGGCTGCCCCAGTGCTCTTTCTTCCTACTTTGTGTCCTCCTGGCAAGTGTCGATGCACTTGTACCTTTCTTGCTATGAAGAGGATACCATGAACCTGTCTTCCTTCAAACTGTTTTTCAGCTCACTTTTTGCTGTGGTGTCTCTGTGAATTAGGTGCCAACTCTAATGATTTAAAGATAGCAAACCCACTATAGTTTGGCTTTTTTTACTTCCTATGTATTTACAAATACTTAGCATAGCAAGTGAGACAGACTCAAACAAATGACATTCCTAGGTTTGTGTCTTTCTCCAAGTATGATATGGTAACTACAGATGACTTTACTCCACACCCTACAGAACAATTTAGGTATCAAGGAGTTTTGGAAAAAAAACCCAGAAGTTCAGAGGTTAGAAACCATTAGAAAAGCCCACTTCTGCCAGGTTATGGCACTAGAGGTCATGCAGTCAGTCCTCTCGTTCTCTGTCCTTACTCAATCACTTAACCCCAAGACACTGAAATGAATCAGCTGATCAAAGTGCAATTATGCCTGAGGTGCTTTCTCCAGATATGGAGGCCCAGGCCAAGCCAGAAGCTATACCAACGAGGTTTAAGAGGAGACTTCAGATTTGCACTGAAGGTCTTTCCATACAATGCCAGGCTGTAGAAGAATATTTTATCTTTGCCAGTCAAAAGTCAGAGGGACATTATGCTCACCTAATTTGTATATCCACACACAGATGAAGGACAGTCAACTGTGTTCAAGGCCTACAGTATTACAGAAATGTTGGAATAACAGCATCATATGCTACTGACCCTGAGAAGAAGTAGTCTACTGTGGCAGTAGGAAAGCCACTAACTCTTAGTTGCTGCAGTAACAGCAATAGCAACATCCTCGTCCTGTGGGAATGCAGCTCTGTGTGCTTTCTTATGACATTCTGGGTGCCATTAAAAATAAATCCGTACTGTAGCAATGGTATGGAACACAAGGGTGCTTGTAAGGGATTTGTCTTTATTCTCAGGCCATAGTCATACGATCTGGGCCAATATGGATGGCATATACAGCCATGTGGCAGATTTCATTCTCGCCAGCTGCTCCTCATTACCATTTGCTTTCAGTAATTTCAAGGAATACTGTAGCTGCCTTTTCCAAGTCTCTGTCAGACTTTCTTCCTCACAGAGGGATTCAGGTGACTTTAGTTGTTCCATTTTTTTTTCCCAAAGAAATTGAACTCCTAATGCAGTGTAATAAGGACACTGTGTCCCCAGGTGGGACTGCTCCTTGTTTCCTGGCCCAATGCTGGAGGTAGGTAAATTACAAAAATAATTCTGCAGTCTGTGGCTACTGTTGCCCACTGGAGCTGGCACTTATAGGAGAAGCTTTAGAAATTAACTGCCTGTTTACAAAGGAAGCCCAGTGTAGTCAGGACTGGCTTGCTCCACAAGGAGTACAGTGGGATGCCTGCAGCACAGCTAAAATAACAGGAAGAGTAACAGGACAGCTATAGGAACGGATCACAGGCATCCAGAAAACCAAAAGAGGCACTGATTTTGTGGGCTGCACCAGGGAAGTTGTCACCTCCTCCCACCAGCCATTCAGGGATCGGACAGTGAGTGATGCATAGCCAGCCATCTTGATTCTAGTCAGACTCCAAAATCCATGTTTGCCAAGAAAGAAGGAAAAAAATGTGTTGAGCAAAAGATTTAATTTCTCAGTGTCTACAGGGAAATCAGCAGACAATGGGAAGCAACATAAAAAACATATACATGAAAGACTGTTATTTAAAACCAGTTGACATAGTCATTTTCAGTGGAATCTGGCTGGCTGTAGCCAGTATTTAATTCAAAAATTCCTCAGGAATGAAGGTCTTTTGCAGGCCAGCTTTATTTGGCTGGGGTTGGGCTTTGCTTTTTCCCACATCCCGCCTGCTGAAGTTAGAGGTTGATGGCAGGGAGCCCAATTCCTCTGCCTCTTCCTGTGCTGGACACAGCCAGCCAGCATCACCTCTTTTTTAAATTGTCTGCTAAAACTGCTGTCTGCAACAGAAGCTGGAGTGGAGAAGGAAAGGAACAGAATAGTCTCCTCACCCTTCTGTAAAAAGAGAAAAAAATTACCTGAAGGATGTTCTTAAGGAGTCACAGAAGTTAAAGAAAGCACATACAGTCCAGAATGGAATATGTATGGTCTCATGGCAGTAACAGCTTTTCTGCCTGATACCCCATAAGCTCTTAAGTGCTGCAAAAGAGGCTTTCTTGCAGGGCAGACAACAGCAGCAATGCACTTGCTGCTAGCACCAGACACAGAAAATTGAAATAATGACACATATAAAGAACCTTTTCAAAGCACTGACCAAAAAATGCTAAATTATCATCCTCTACCCTCTAAGACATGCAGTTGAACAAGGGGCCCTTAGAAACTCTAGCTTTACACATGAGGGATATAAAAACTAGTCCTACTCAAACATTCAGCAACACATGTAGCAGGTAAAGAATACAGAGCAGGCTGATGTAGTTAAGCTATTCCTGTGTAAAGCCCCTCATATGACAGTAGGAAGGTAACCAAACCAAACCCACCCTTAAATCAATAATACACCGCACTGCCCTTCTCTCTCTTGTACACCTCCCTCACTCACTCTGCCTGCTGGGATGTTCAACCCTAAAAGCCTGCTAAACCTGAGGTATTGTCTCTTGTCAACTCTAGCAGGCTGGAGGGCAAGGGGGAGCACAGCTGATATGGCAACTCCAGATGTGCTTTTTCTATTCTTTGAAACTGTTCATCAGAAAAACAAAAAGCCCTGTGTTGCTATGGAGACAGTATCTCTGGCACTGATGTACCCAGTGGGCGGCAGCAGCTTCCTGGCTGAGGCGACGCCCAAGGCTTGATACTCATGCAAGCTCCTCACTGTGTGCTCTGAAGCAGAGCGTTCAGCTTGGATGACAGGCATGGCTTTCTCAAGGTGGCAAAGAAAATTAGAAACTGTTGGACCCAAGGATCTGGGGATTTTACACCTGAAAAGATATGTCAAAGTGAGACTAAGGTGAATTTGGAGGCAGGCAAAAGCTGCACAACCCCCCGAGGAGCAGTGCACAAAGAAATCTGGTAGCTTCTTTTGAGATGAAAACATTTTCAGATGTTTGAATTACTGTATTTATAGAGATAATACTAGGAATAGTGGGGAAACTAAGTAGGATCTTTTTGCAGAAGGAGATTTTTTTTCCAGGAAGGCAGTGGAAACACCACCTTTTGAATCATTTAGAACTTAAATCTGCACTTGGTAAAGGAAATGGTCCTCTGCCAGTCCCCAGGAGATACGTGAAATTAGACCAATTAGGGCTTCTCCAGCTCTAAATAGTAGGACTGTGCAAAGACATACTTTATCCTTATTATCTTTGAAAGTGAAAATGAATAGGGTGTGCCCCAACTGAATTAAAATCAGGGCTTGCATTATGTAAAAAGCCAGAATAGATGATCTATTCTGTCCTTAAAATCTCTGAAAATATAAGCAGAGGGTTACCAGTTTGACTAAGAATATCTGTTCCTGAAGACCAGTCTTAACAGTGTCCACTTTATGAAGCCTCAGAGGACAGTGAGAATAGCAGGTAATCCATCTGGCCAAGGGTATATTGTGGTATACAGTGAAAGAAATTTCCTTGAACCAAGGGAGTATCCCCTAAAACGTGAAACTTCTATCTGTTTTAAGTGTATACCATGTTTACCATATTCAACTACCACTCGTTTCCCAGGCAGATACTGCTTGTGATCAGAGATTATCCACACCATTTTACAGCCCAGATCTAACAAACAGGCCATTTTCATTCCGGGCATTAAATGGTGCATCCAAAATGAACTCACAGAAATCGCTAGAATCGTAACCATGTTTGTCGGACTCTTTGGCTCTGTAGTGGGCAGTAGGACAGGGATCCACAAGATGCATAAGAGAAACCCCACTAACAAAGATTAGGCCATGGGATTCCTAGAAGAATTATATTGTGGGTTGCCCCATGGCGTAGATGTAGATGTGACCTTCTGGATGTGCTCACAAGAACCCTGGGAAAGGTCTGGAGTGTTGCCCACTCTTGTCTACGTTTTCTCCCCAAAGCAGTTTTGCTTCATTACTGTTCAAGAAACTGAGAACGGCTGTTGACAGGAAGTAGCCCTATTAGCAGAGACACCCTCCTGGAGGTGGTAAGGAACAGACATTAGGCTGCTGTCTAAATCATGCAGCAGCCCAGCTGGCCGGAGCTTATTTCTCCTGACATCTGTTTTCTGAGGTACTGCCATCCATATTAGATTCCGTCAAAAGCCATTTTGCCACCAAGCTGCAAAGGTTCCCGGGACATGTGTCGCTGCAGGGAGCTCACCATGCCTCATCCATTGTCCTGGGAGATGACATCCACCCCAACAGCCAAGACTGGCAGGGGTTACAATGCCTTTATTCAGATGCACTGAAGATCTGCCCCCCCCCCGGAGATACTCTACATTTGTCTGGCTAAAATGAACAAACTCATAATTTGCTAATGCAAAATTACAAATACATACACTTGTGTTGTTTGCTCTGAAGCCATCTAATTCAGGACGGTGTTCTTATCAGGGCTCAGACACAGAGGTATCTGACTGGATGACACCTTAGAGTTGTCCAAGGGAAGTAGTTGCTACAGGATCGGGTGCTGAGAATTCAGCAGGTGGTGAGGAGTGATCTCACAACTAGTGCTGTGCTGGGCACGCAGCATAGCTAAAAGACTCGTTTTCAAAATCGAAATTATTCTCCTGGCCCTGAAACAATGCATGACTCTGCTGAAGAACTGTGGTGTTAACTGGTATCCCAATTTGACCAATTTCATTTGCTTCCTAAATTTTCCAAATCATAGATTGTTGGATGCAGCATCCTGCTACTTCAAATTTGCCAAGCATTGCTATGCTCTGTTAAATAACTTCCTTCTTCCTTGCCAGAAATAGTTACATTTCAACAGCAAGTGAAGAGATCCTAGTACTTATAGTTTCTAGAGCTTCTAGTTGGGATCACTAAGATGTATAAACATAAATTTATGCTTCGATTTTCCTGTCTGGAGAAGAAGCAGTTAATAGGGAGAAGCATCCAGTACGGTCAGCTTGGCTACTCCACCAGTATCTGGCAGGTAAAGGACACTTCTGCCCAGCCACTCTCTCCTCAACACTTTCCACGGATATTTGTATTCAGATGGCCTGAAAGACACTACTATGGAACCTGAAGAAGAAAGACTTCACTAGCGCTGTTGTAAGCTGTGTTTTAGACTCTGTGACGGAATACTGAATTGGTTTTCACTTTCAGTAGGCTGATGATATTCCCTTTCCTTGGGAATCAGCCCACTGAAGAGTAACAGGCAACAGGACCAGAGTTGTTGGCAGGCTGCTAGCAGAAGTGTCTGGGGAGATGGACTTATCAGCAAGCTAGTGAGCTGTGTTCACTCACCCAAGGGCTGATTTAGCTTAGAGGTGGTACATGAGATCTTGGCCCCTCTCCAGCTCTAGCCTTCCTCCTTCTCTCAGGAATAGTGGCATGGGTTAAATGCAGAACTGAAGAAAGCACAGCGTTACTTAACCACACATGGAAATAAAGAAACATTTACACCAATATGGGAAATAAAGGGAGAGGAGATGAAAGGAAGGAGGGACACAGGAGAAGAGGGAGGGTAGGAGAGGATGGCAGGGGATCTTTTCCAGCCCTGCTTACAAGGTGCTGGATAATTCATGGTTCTTGTTTACACTGCTCCAGACCACATCACAGACATTCCCAGTTAATGGCTTCCATCTGGATCAGCCATGTGCTGTCCAGCCTCCCTCTCACCATGCTGAGGTCCCTGCCAGCAGAGGAGTGTCTCCCTCCAGATCTTCCCACTCTCCTGCCTCTCACATGCTGCTGTCACCAAGAGCGCCGTCTCTCCTGGAGACATTACTGTCAAGTTTCCATGACCCAAGACAAGGGGGTTGGGATATACCTCAGACAGTGGAAAGCCCCATTAATGTGGGGCCCACAGAAAGTGTTGGAAATGTGATGCGGGGACACCCAGTTGTTCCGCATAAGCTCCACCAGAGTCCAACAGGGATTATTAGCTCTGGCTTGGCATCAACCCTGCTGGATCTGGGCTGCTTCCCGACAGGACCACTCAAGAATCTCCACATTGTGCTTCCCAGCATTCTGGGTTTGGAAGGGTTTATTAGCTTGGGCACGTTGCCAGACATGAGCTGCCTTTCTGTATCTATATAGTGCTTGAACTAAGAGAGCTTTACTATGCTCAGAGCACAATGGAAAAACACCTGCTTGGCTCTAAGGGAGCCCAGGTCTGGGCAGATCGGTGTTAAGCCAGGCTTAACAGGCCTTGCTAGACCCAGCAGGATTTGTGCAAAATATCTCAGGTGGTTTGTACTGTAGTTCCCAGCCCTCACAGCTCCAGCAGTGTGGCCCTGAAACAACCCCACCAGTTCTGTCCAGGACGAGTTTATCAGGTTGGGCTCTTCATTTTGCAAAAGTGGCAAAGCTACTCAGAGGCTTGAACTGCTTCTGGAAGTAGTGTGACCATAGTTGCACTGTGCAGCACAAAGCTTCACTTTCCTGCCAGACCTGACCTGGGTCAGCTTTCTTTGCATCTGTGGTAAGGACTGAAGTGCAGAGGCAGAGCTGTATGGGGGCTCCAGGACCAGAACAAGCGAGGGTGCTGAAGGACAAAAGCACGCAGCAGAAGTGGAACAGCCAGAAGAGACAGTAGCAAGGAGGGACTGCTGCAGATCTGGGTAAGCTGCATCCAGAAGATCCAGCCCTCAGTTGGCCCAGAGGACAGTAAACAGGGCCTGAAAACTGAATTTAGACTCTCATGACATGCAGCAAATTCAGTGAAGGTGGATTCAAACACAGGCTACCGGGCCAGTTAAAGCTAATTTATTGATTCTGAGTGTCCTACAAGATCTTGGAGATGTGTTCATGGGTTAAAGGGAGAGACACTGGGAGACGAGCTCCTCACTCCGCTCTCTTTATTTCTGTCATGGTCTCTCTCACACTCTCTCTCTCAGCTAAGCAATACATTCCCAGCATCTGTCAAGTCTGATCTGCTCTGAGCTCCAATGAGAGGCAGGCGAGTTGCTGAGATGGGAATGAAATAGATTCCCGGTCCGTGACGAGGCGCTGAGACTCCTCACCGCGCCCCATGCGGGTTGCCCTGTCATAAATCATCGTTTGTCAAATTCAATAAGCATCTTTAACACAAAAATTACGCTATCTCCTGGGAGCCCCAAGTGCCTGAAATTCTGCACAGATGTTGAAATACCAAAATATGAGGGAAGGGGGGAGGACAGGCAGGGAGGAGGAAGGAGGACAGATTTCACATGACAGAAAGGGGATTATTGTCTCTCTTCAGCTCCCTCCCCATCCCCTTGCCCTCCACTGCACCACCACACATGCAGCCTCGTATGCCGTCTTCCCAGGAATGCTGCAGACCCGGCCCCTGGCTCATGTTTTGCATCCTCTAAAAGGAAGAAGTAGGCTGTGTAACAACATGGAAAATTCATCCACTTTGTGGGTCCCAAGCCTACCATAAGAAGCCCCCCTGCTAGCCCAGGGACATGGGAACAGGAGGAGGCTTCTGGGGAATGGCTTCCTGCTTTGGACAGAACAGGTCATGGGGTACCTTTCATTAGAAATCACACTGCTGCTGTTTCCACTCCCCCGCCAGCAACATGAGAGCTGAAGTCTCAGACACCCCATCCCTTTATTGTGCAACAACAGGAGGCAGGAGAATAGGGCCACCTCAGGGGGTTCAGCTGTGAAATTTCACTCCTTGCTGGAATGCGCTGCGTGCTGGCCGGAGCTGGAGACCAGCACTGTTGTAAAGAAAAGGCTGAGTGCATGCTGCTGTGCGCACTGAAGCTGAAAGCAAGCTCCATTTATGCACGTGCAGGTTGCATTGCACTGTACATTATCCATGCCTAAAACACTACGTATAAATATGGATATATGCAAACACCCACGGCAGCCATTTTGTCTCCCCTTCAGGACTACAGTGCCTGTCTCCAAAATGTAAAGTCTCAAAAGGTACTTGAGCTGAAGCAGCAGACAGGGGAGAGAGACCAGCAGCCTCTGCAGATCAGGCACCTGGGAGACACAGATCACAACAAACTGTCTGTCATGGCCAGCTGAAGCTCATCCCAGCTGCCCGAGATGCATCCCAGATGAAGTCTTGCTTACATGACACCCCCCAGCCTGGCTAACACCTGGGCTGGGGAGGATAAAGCAGGCTCAAACAGCCATGCTTTGGAGCTTTTGCGAGTGGGGTTTGGATGCAGAGGGATGGATGGCACAGCATTCCTGGCCAATGGCAAGCTCACAGGCAGTCTGAGCTGCCTGGCTTTCTCTACACCCACTCACACACCCCCTGTTGTCAATGAATCACTCAGGTCACTGCAGACAAATCTCTAACCACCTATCGCCATTCATCCCTCCTAAGATATGTGTGCTACGAAGCAGCCATTTTAGAAAGAGTGTGAAGCTTTCTGTAGCCTTTTACACTTGTTATTTTGAATCTACTACCTACTGAGCCACACAGATCCCTTGGCACCACAAACTGAATTGCTGAAGTTGCAGAGGGGCAGCATAAAAACACATTACAATTCCAGATGAGTATTAAAAAGATTTTCAGTAGACAAATATGCCTTGACTTTTGAAGGTCAGAGTATTGATCCATCTGAAGGCTAGAAGCAAGTACTTTGTGCTGCACTTGTGATCCTCCTCTTGCTGTTATAATTATTGTTATTATTGTTGCAGTAGTGGCACCTCAAGGACCTGTTCAGGATCCAGATGCCATTACACTGGGGACAGGGAATTCAAATGAAGAGACGTGTGCTGAACAGTCTAATTCAAAACAAAACCAGATCTATACATGACAAAGCAAGCAGAGCACATCCTTGTAAGTCAAGCTTGGTGCCGCTGCAGCCAGACTGCTCCTTGCACCCAAGCCAAGTAGTTAGGGGGTCTGTAGGACCTCTGCACCATATTGCAGTCCCTCCTGGAACCAAGCTGTTGATATACCCTGGGACAGTCCATCCTCTAAACAGCACATATAAACACATCCCAGATCTGTGCACTTGAACTACCTTTGGGGCTGTTCTTCGATATGTTCCTCTTTTTCACCCAGAAATTTTGCACAAGTGAAAAGAGAGGAATGAGGCCATTCGTCTGGGAAAAGCCCCCTTCCCACCACAGCTCTGAGAATATGCGTGTCGCCAGGCAGTTCAGAGCAAGCAGGCACTTTACCCACAGACAGGTGTGAGGCACGTGCCTGTGTGCTCGCTCCAGGCACACACAGATGGAGCGTATGTGCCCTGAGCCATGCTCCGTGCACGCACAGACGGCGAGCACAGGCCCTGTGCAGTCGCTCTGTATGTGGAAGATGGCTTGTGCCTGGCTGGGCTGCTGGCCTCCGCAAGCCCCATGTGTCCCACGCACTCACCCTGCCGCAGCGCTCTGCCTTCTGCCCTGGCATCTTTAGAACTGGAACCGCAGTTGCAGGCAAACACATTTCTGCCTGAGAGAAATGCAAGAGGCCTAGTTTTTCACCTAGCACACACAAAGAGGAGGACAAGGGAAGCATGGCAGGACCAGTTGCTGCAGAGACAGTGGGAATTCCTGGGAACCAGGTAGTTGTTGAGGCAGCTACCTATGCATCACATTTCTCCAGCAGCAGTGGGTTAACCTGAATTAACCCAAGGAAAGCTAGTTTGGGTGTGCCTCTGTGTTCTGCACATACACTCCACAAATCCAGTTAGGAGAGTACGCCCAGAGAAAACTGGGGGAAGGCAGACTATGGTATTACATAGGTCAGTTATTTCAGACATGGAAATGATTATCTGTAACTGGGGTGGGAGGAGGTAATCTTGAAGAAATAAATCTACTCTTTCACCCACCATAATTCCTTGGCAATAGCTTTCCATCAGGATAAAGCTGTCATTTTTTTCCCTCTACAGGGAGATATCAGACTTGAAGACTGCTGGTATCTGAATCTTTTCTAACTTCAGTCTCAGGCCAGGTAAATTCTGCTTGGTAAAAGAAGTAAATATTCTTCTTTAGACTACCTTCCCAAGGAAAGAAAGCTTATGTGAGTGTGCTGCCTTATGTGAGCTTATGTGCTGCCTTATGAAAGCTTATGTGAGAGAACTGCACAGTTCTCTCCCTTTTTACCTTTTTAACACTGTGATGAGTTGCAGTCCAATTCTCAGAATTCTCAGGCAATTAAATCCCACGAAGAATCTCACACAGTAAGTTTCATGAAAATGAATAAAAGTAAAATGATAAAGTAGTGTAATCCAAATTAGTGTCTCCATAGAGGGAAAGGAGGGCAGAATCTAACGGTGGTACACTCTGATACCAGACAGCTGATCAGCCAGCCTGCCTGTGCTTCTGCCCAGTCAGCACTCAGGCAACGTGCAGCATGTGTGCAGTTTCCTACCCAAATGGAGTGTTGTAAATTTGTAGAGATGATATGGGCTGCTCTGCAAGTTAGGAAGAAGGGCGTGAGTCTACAAGAGACAAAGCATCACTCTCTTACGGAAGATCCTGTCAGTATCATCTGTTTAAAGCTGCCTGTGGGTCTGTGCTACCAGAGAAAATCTCAATAAAGACTCATTTCTAAAGTCTTGAGTGTCCATAACTCTGAAATTAATGCAGGAGGGGAAAGGAAAAGATGCATGTAAATATTTTTAGCACATGGCTCCTCAATGAATGGGTAAGACAGTCATATCATATATGTACCCATATATCTGCTCATATCCTTCATTTCTCCTAAACCTCTAGGGTACCAGTAGTGGAAGTTCACAAACACAAAGCAAAGGTCACGATGCTGACAAGGCATCTTTATTGTTAGACAACTCCTCAATCCAACCATGATAAATTAAGGCACTTACTCCTGCTTAACCCATAACCTTTGTAGTATACCCTGAATGTCAGCCATTGCAAGTTTGCTAACCTGAGGATGGGGGCAGGTATGAGTTCCACATTCAAAGGTCCCTTCTCTTCCTATCTGATGCACGAGTCGGTTCATGTAGCCTCAGCAGTACATCCATACCTCCCCACATACAGCACAGACACCCAGAATGCTTGCACAAATGCACTGCAGTGGAGATAAAGCTAATAGTTGACATGCAAACACACGCCCAGATGTGTTCCTTCCTGGAGATGTCCCCTCCCCCTTGTGCTTCACACATTATATAAGGATCTTATTCTGTAGTATACTCTGAGGAAGGCGGCATTTTGCCAGATTTCAAAATGGCCTCATTTATCACCTAAATCCCCTATGAAAGCTAGGGAATAAGGTTTGTAAAACAGCCCAGATTAATGAGGCTGCATCTACATCTTAATAGCTTTTGTGTGTGCACAGTACTTCAATCTGCACTTGTGAGCAGTGTGTATTCCTGTGGGTTATGGACTCTTTTTTCTTCATCTTACCTGATATAGCTGCATGTTCTTGCATTTCTGTCTAATTCTATGTGTGTATGCATGCCTGTGCCCAGCACCTCAAACTTCCTTCTGTGCCTGTAGCTGGTTACGCTACACGCAGGTGAAGTTCTCCCTGTGAGTACCTCACGTTTTGAAAACGTGATCTGTATAGGGAACCTATTTCTGCCAGCGTTTTGATATCAGTAGGTAGGCTTTTGTGCACGTTAATGTCATCACTTCAGTGCTGCCTCCTTAGGCAATGGAGGCCTATATTTCTTCCCTGTGTTTGGGGAATTTCATTTTGCTGCTATATATAAGAATTCTGGTGAAGTAATTAACAGAAGCCTCCAGAGGCCTGGGTATGAAAACAAGGTTCCACGTGCCAGCTTCAGAGGAATCTTGTACTCCTTGCAAACTCCTCCAGGCAAGGAAGATATTGCAGCTGCAGAACATAACCCAGGGCAGGAAACAGCAAGCACGGAGGAGGTCCATTTCTCAGGCCTTGAAAACAGCTTTAGCAGAATGCTGGAAAACAGCAAATTAGAAAAGGAGGTTCCAGATGAGATCACAAAAGAAAAGGGCAACAGTTTCATCAACAGTGAAGATGAATTTCTAAATTGCATAACAAAAAAACACTCCAAAAGCATTTGACCTGTGTCAGACTAGTGGCTCTGATCATCTCTTCTGTGGGACAGAGGGAATACAGAAATTCCCTTCTCAGAGTTTCCCCGGCAGTTCTTTCTTAGCTGCTTCTCCCTGGATTTCTTTCATCCTTTCCTTATCCATTTCTCCTTCCATCTCTCTGAAGAACTGCTGCGGCTGCTCCTTTCCTCCCCTCTCCCTCCCCCTGTCTACTGTCAGCCATTTCTCTTGGCTTTTTCTGCTCTCGCATTCACCAGAGTTGAATTCAGTGACAGCCCCTTGGCAATTTCCCTTTGCTGGTGAGTCAGGTAATTGGATCTGGTGCCTTGGGGAGCTGCCAGGCATGATGTCACAGCTCTGCAGAAAAAAAATAACCCTATGTAATTGCTTGATGCACTAGCTAATGTCTCATCCCGGTGGAGGGAGCAACTCTGTGTTTTGGGGGTTGCCAAGATTTCAGAGACTCAGAACTCTGTGGTTGAGGTGAATAAAATAATCTTTATTTTTTGTTTACACAGGTTCTTACTTGTTTACTACATGCTCATTAACTGTTCCCTGGTCAGGGAGTCTGAATGTTCATAAATATTGCAGTCCCTTTACGAAAAAGGAAGGACTGTGCAGCTTTCATTAAACAAAAGAAAATGGGAATGAAACATCAATATAACACAAGAATGAACAGCTCTACAGACAATAGTGTAACCCTGCATCAGGGTTTATTCTGCCCTCTAACATTTGCCTACCAGCATTTAAATGCACTTGGATCTTTCAGTTCTTCCAAGATTACAGGAAGACATCCTTTCTCCTAGTTGTAAAGACAGGATTTGGAGGACAGGCTAGGGATCAGAAGGGGTCACCGTTAGTCTCAAGGTAGACATCAGAGTGTCTGAAATCCATTAACTGAAGCAACAAGATGAGAATGAGCTAATGGGTGATTCTTTCATACGCACTAATAAAATGGAATTGAAGGTTTCTGGCTCTTCTGCCCCATCTTGTTTGGAAAAAAAATTCTCAGGAGTTTAGTATTCAGAAGAAGCTGACTGTTCCAAGTTCTGCTTTTCAGTTGTTTTATGTTGGTCTCCCTTCTGTTGTACATTTAAGGAGTCAAGCCAGCAAGGATCTGTCAGGGTGAGATACTTGGGCCTCAGCTCTCTTCCCACAGTTCATCTGCAAGGCTGAAGCCATTGCTAGACCAAGAGGAGGGGATGGGAGTATGAGAATTCAGAAAGGAAATCTTTGATTGTCTTCACTGAGGGAAACATTTTCCCCAAGTAAAATGGGACGTGGATGTAACTAGGTTCTTGCAAATGCCTTAAAACACCTCACAAGAAAAAGACTGAAACCTCATGTCAGATATGACCTGCTCTGGAACTCCAAAGCAAACAGACAGGTTTGCTGCAAGAGTGTTTTTGTCCTCTCCATTATTGCAGCTAAAGTGATGTTGAATAACTTGGAAAACTCGGCAAGTCCTCAGAAAACAAATCAACCATTTTTGGATAGGTCACATTCTCCAGCTAGAAGAGATACGTCCTGACTTTCCACCCTGCTCTGTCTCAATTCAGCATATGATAATAAACCATGCCACTGGCTTTGTTCTCACACAAGCACAAATATCATATTTCTCAGCTCTCTGTCACAGCTGTTTGTTCAGGCAGGTCACCAAAAGCTGGATTAGTTCTCTTGCCATATTGTCTAACACCCCTGTATTTCTAATCCTCCCAATCCAGGACATCCCCTGGTCTCCTGTGGTCTTGATGAAGGGATGAAGTTTCCAACTTTGCTGCCTTGGTCTAACTCTGCTAGAGCGACTCACTAGTTTAGTTTCCTCTGTAGATGCTAGACCTGTGCAGTATTTAGGCTGTTCTGGGTGGCTTAGAAATGATTTTGACAGAGTCTGGAATAAAGGCAAGAGTATTTCAGTTCCCATTTTTCCAGACTCTTACCTACTCACACTCTGCTGTCCGATGGCATGCTGGTATACAGAGATCTAAACAACATCACGGCTGCAGAAACCTTCCAACTGACGGCAATACTCCACTTCTGGAGAAAGCATTGGAGGTCTTGCTGGGGAGGAAAGGCCTCTCTCTAGCCTCTCTCTAAAATCTCAGGTATCCACATTATTTTTAGCTGGCTTGTCCCAGTGACTCCACTCAGCCCCTGGCAGTACAGCTGATCCCAGCAGGACACAGTTCAGCTACTTAGCAGGATAGTTAGGTGGGAGCAATCTTCAACTGTTGAGGGACTAGTAATGGCCTTAGAATGATTTTTAAAAGGTAGAAAAACAGAGAAAAAGCCAAATAATATACCCATTTTTGCTGTGATTAGTAATTTCATCACTTCTGATATCAGGGGAATTTAAGCACTAAGTGGAGAAGAAATTTGCTCTGGAGAAGTCATTTGTACAGGGTTTGGGGAATCTCCATCGGTCCCTCAAGGCTGTACAGGGAATTCATGCAATCTCCACTGATGTTTCCAGGACTGCACATAGAACTTTCCTAGTAGTGTATCCCCCCAAAAAATGCACAAGCATGTATGATTTGTGACATGAAACACAAATCTATACTATTTTATCCTCACAGATATCCTCATCAGGTCACCTGAGATGTTCAGGCTAGTCATTCAGAGATATTTATTGCTTCTGGTTCTTCCCCTTGAAATCCTCAGTCAACCAACAAAAGTTGTGCATGGACATAAGGACTTGGAAGTAACAAGTGACCCATGAATAATCCATATATTTATCACTGTAAAAACCACTGCTGTATCATGACAAGGTAGCAGCACAGTCAAGAAATTTGAACTCCTTATGTGGGAGCTGGTGTGAGCACTGAGAAAGGCAGCACCTGCAGTAGAGCATTCAAGGGAATACAAGCCAGTCTCAATGGAAGGAGTGGATCCAAAGGCAACCTGGACAACTGCCCTTAAAACCATTTTAGAAGACTCCAGTCTGCCAGTCTGAAGGCAGGGTCAGCATACAGGACATAAGACGGGGCACCAAGATCAAACCACCAGATAGCCAAAAAAGCAACCTGACTACACACTCAGCCCTAGGGCAGAGAACAATTGCAGCAGCTGACTGCCTCAGCAAGCCCAGAGATCAAAGAACAAAGCATTATTAATTACTGCCATTATAATCTTTAGTATAGTATCCAGTAGTCCTGGTCATGGACCAGTACCCACTGTGTTAGCCAGTGTGCGAACAGTGAAGAAAGGAATGGTCCCTGCCAAAGGAACACAGTTTAAATATTAAACATGAGAACGGATGAATGGGAATGGAGGGGACAAAGAAGTGACAGTGTCACAGGCACTGGAAAACTGTTAGCAATCCAGACCAACAACTGCTGGCTATCATCAGGACAGCCTCTGAATTATCTGGCGACAAAGGTTCTTATGATCCACTCTGGTCCTGTTAATTCAACAAGGTGGTTCATACAACTGCCAGGTATCCATGGTTTACCTCTTGAAACACAGCAGCTGAAGGCAAGTTTAGGTTATTCAAAGTAGGGAGGGAGAATGAATCACCACCTGGAAAAAGGTTGGTTAAATTCTGGACAGCGCAGGTGCTCTGCAATGTCCTCACCATGCTTTCCAGCATGTGTTGGCTGTTCTAACACTGCCCAGGAGGGCAGAGACCACAGGCAATATCTCCATGCTGACCAAGAGGGAAATGCACTATCTGTTCTCAGTGTAGTTCTCATGATTCCCACCTTCCAAAAGCTACATCACACCTGGCAATTCTTCCTCTCAAAGGAACAATACAAGGCTGAATAAGCTATTCATCCTCAGGTATGGGATGGGCCCTTGCACCGGAACAACTGTCCCTGTGTCACTTCTCTGTCTTCCAGCAATGACAACATCCATTCTGTTTTTAGAGAAACAACACAGCCTATGTTCTTCCAAATTTTTCTAGTCAATGTTATGACTAACAAATGGCAGTATTTTTGATCTTTCTCTAGTATATCCCCATGAGGAGCTTACAATGTAGCAGACACCAATTAATGTAATCCCCCCATCTCTAATCTCAGATCTGCCCGTCAGAGCCCCTGTTACTCCTGTGTCACCAGTGGAGAGGATGGTACCTCGTGCGCAGTATGACTTACTCAGAGCAACATGGCCAGTCAATGGTGATACAGGAATCTGAAAGCAGAAAGAGCAGTGGGTGTTCCAACTCTGGGCAGGATTCTCCCACTGTCATGTGATTCCCTTATAACCACATCTGTGAAAATGTCCTGCTTAAAGCTTCCTTTTAATCTTTCTTCTGATGTTTTCACATTCTTATTTTGCAATGGTCATGCTCACGTTTTGTTCATTTCCCCAGTGCTCTAACTATCTCCTCAGACAGGGATTTTTTTCCCATTTAAGAAGAGATTCCAGCCACTTCCTGGAAATCTCTTTATTTTATATATCTCTAGGTCAGACTGTTGGATAAAGCCTGTTCTTCAGTATGTGAATATCTCATAAACTTTAAAATATTTATAATGACAAAATCCCATGAAGGAGGCAGTTATTACTCTCTGCATTTTCAAGTTAGGAAGTGAAGGCACAGAGGGACTAACCGAAGCTGCCACCCAGTGCTAAGTTTTCATATACCAAAAGTCAAGGACTAAAATAACGAGACATTTTCAAATACTAATGTTGCTGTTCATTTTCAAAGTCTTATTTTTGAAAATGCAAAAGGATCAGTCCTTTCATCTCTTATCTGCTATCATGAGGATGTGTCCATGTAACAAATCCTGAAAGCACAGAGTCTCACTCTTGGAATAAGAGCTTGAAGAACAATTGCACAAAAAAAGACTGTCCCGTGCTTTCCAATATGTCCACAAGGAGATATCCCAACAGCAGGCAGGAGGGCAACTGCCTCAACAGTCTCCTCTCCATGGCAGCCCACCAGGAACCAGATCTAGTTAATAAGGGCAATGCTGATTTATATAATACCTCTTTTTATCAAATACTCACATGTTTCCCTAAATACAGTCTCCAGCTGGAAGCAGAAAATTAAGCTAGGTGGACCATTAGTCTAATCCACTGGGTCATTTCTTATACTGTTATATAGGTTTGGAAAACTGTAAACCCCCTTTATATTTATTAACTCCATTGCTACTGGCTTTAGTTAACACAGGGAAATTTAAATCCAGAAAAAAGGACATGTCTTTCTTTGAAATAGCAGTCCATGAAACCTCAACATTTTGTAACCATTCTTTATTCCTTTACCTTTTGCTTTGTACTGCACTGGTATAATTTTCACTATGTCTCCTTTTACTTCCTGATGCTGCCATTGGTAACAATGTAGGAACTGCACATTGGCCTATACTTTGCAATGTGTACAGACCGCGAGTCTGCAGCCATTCTTTGTATGAATAGCCCCAAATGAAAGGCCATATAATCTCCTTTCTTCCATCAAAGGCTGCAGACTCCATCCTTAAGTGATCAATTGCCTTGTGTGGACACCAAAATATCCCAGAAGAGGTATGTAATAAAGACGTATCAGTATGTTTGTGTGTGTTCATGGGATAAAAATGAGACGCTAGACAGCTAGCTAAGGAAGTATTCAGAGCCCACACGGCCTGCTCATATGAGTAAAAAGGATCATGCACATCTGGGAACAAGACTATTAAAAGAAGAAATGAGGAACTTTCTGAGGCTGGCAAGCATCTTAACTGACCAGCTACCTAGAAGATTAAATAAACTGCTCACCTCATGTATTTCATAGTCAAAGAAACAGAATGGCACCCCAAATGACATTCCATCCTCTGGCATTTCATCTCACCTACTCAGAAATACATCTTACAAACAGGAAAACTGCCCTCTTAGCACAGACTATGGAAGACGCCCAGGTGACTAATTAACACAAGGTCCTAGGGTTTAGAAAGCTAACGTTAGGCAAGGTGTATGCCACCCTGAATCTTTAATTTTGATTTCTTTTTAATAAACTTCAGAAGACCGAGACAATTCTAGCACACTGGAGAAAATAACCTGATGCGTGTAAATATTTACAAAGCCAAATAGCATGCTGTGTGGCTTTTGGGCTGATTAGTCTGGCATTAGTTCTGTGAAACTGGGAAGCAGGCAGTGAAACATAACAAGAAGATGGCATGATAGGTACCAAACAATGTGGCAGTGTTGAATATCTTGTCCCTCAAAAAACTTTAACATTGTTTTTGACACATTTACAAATTTGGTTAATAAAGTAGCTGTTGCCGATGTAGCATTTTTAGGTTTCTGCAAGGCAGCTGACTTTGTCTTTTCTGGTATTTAGTAAAAAATAGCACTACACAAATCAATGTTGCCCTTATTAAACAAATTCAATTCCTACTCCACTGATACATCATAAAAAAAGTAATTGTAAATGGAGAATCATCATTACATGTGAGTTATTCTGCTAAGCACCTAAGAAATCTGGTTTGGGTGCAAAACTACTCAATATCTCTATCAATTAACTAGAAGAAAAATAGAGAATCCATTTGTGTGACAGAAGAATTGGCAGAGAAATAAATAGTGATGAGACAAAGTAGTTATAATGATTCATCTGGAGAGCTTCACAAGGTGGGCTTATCTGAACAATACGTGTCTGACTGCAGTCATGTGCAAAGTCATATATCTAGCACAACAGCTTCCAAAGCAGGAATGTCTCCAGGACTGCGTGGACTAATATACAGACATCACCAAATACAGACATCTGAAGAAAGGATGCTCATCAGCTGGAAAGAGTTCTGAAGCAAGATACAATATGCAATATGAGAACCATGAAACACATCCCTGCATGACAGATTGGGATGTTTAGTCCCAATTATTTAAGGTAATTTGTTTACAGTCTCTTAAGTGGCCATCTAGGAAGGAGTTCTGACAGTACTTGACTGTAACATTTTTAAGAAAAAGGCTTATCAATATTTGGTGGTTTGAATGAGGCACAATGGACAAACACAAAGTTCAACAGTGAGGTCAATTATCTCATCTAGGGTGCAAAAGTATTGCTCCTGTTCGAGTTCTTTAACTCAAGAAGGAGCTTAAAATATGCTCTCACTCAGCCCTGGATCACCTCTTACATGACTTGATCCAGAAATACCTGGTGAGGATCTATGGTTTGTGCTACACCCAGCACAAAATGACCTCTATGATCTTTATATTCTTCAGCTGGTCCTTGTGTAGCAGTTAGTGTTAAAGGACATGGGGAGAGGGGTGGGAGCTGGGTATCCTCACACCACCAGTTCACTGAGCTGAACACAGGTTCAGAATAGAGGATTACCAAAATCAGGAGAACACAACATGGTCAGAAACAGACTGATCCCCTCTTTGGGCTTCACTGCACAACCCCCCTCTAGCCTGATTAAGCCCTGCATATCCTGAACAACGTCACAACCCAGCTGCCATAGATGTGATACAGATGCAAAACAGAGCCACACCAGCTCACTCCCTTCTTGCACTAGCTTATTAGAGCAGGCAGCTATGTCCTTCAGGAAAGTCACTCAGGACAACTCTGTGTTCAGTAGCAAGACAGAATTTTTACAAAGTATTTTTTTCTGAATCTTTTAAATGGAGCCTCTGGAGTAAGTGAATAATGACTCTTATCTTCAGGCAATACAATAACCTCTTGTAGTCATGACCCATGCCAAAGACAACATCTTTGTCAAGAGGTATAATTATGAATTTAGGAACCGCATGTTAGATCACAAATATTGACCATAGTTATCTGAGATATGGATTTTTCTTACTTTAATAAATCAGCAGCTATTTCAGTAGCAGAAGGCACAGCTCTCATCTACTTGAAGTATCTGTGCTGGAACCAGTCCCTGCATGCCTATGACTGCACAATTTGGCTGGGGAAGAAGGTAGCAGAACTGCAAAACCTCTAACTCGTGGCTTGGAAACCACAGCCAGAATTTGTGCCCTTATTCACTGGGAGGATGACGCAGTGAGAGCGGCAGCCATGGAGTCACGGGGAAGCTGTCAAGGAGGGAAAATAATAAAATTGTTATATGGAAATTCATCAAACATTTGAAAGTAACCTGGGGAGGTGAGGTTTGAGGGTGTTAGCAGTTCTTACTTGTGTCCAGGGAAGAGTATATGCATATACTCATGTAACCCTTTCTTTTCTGAAAATCTGATAAGTGGATGACACGGAGTGTGCGTGCGTGTGTGTACATGCAGGGATTTCTTCTGCTTCTTTTATGCTTTATAGAGTGTGACTATGACAGCTGTGACTGCTGACTTGAAATGACCCCAAGTCACACAGTGCACAGCCCTTTGAAATGGATTAATCTTTGCATCTTTCTGATTCTGGGATTTGGGTTTTTTTAGTTGTTATTGCTGTTGCTGTCACAAGCTCCAGCACACATAACTTCAGTTCAGTCTTCACACTCTGTCTGACACATGCCACTCAAAACGATACGTGTGTGGCTACTGGTTTTGCCAGCGAGAATCCGAGGCATACATCAAGGCAAGAATCAGTCTTTCATCTCTAAGACTGGCTGCAGTAGAAAATTTCATAGCTGCTTGTTCACATGTACTTAATCCCTTTACCTCTGAAAACTTTCTTGACCCATATTCCCTTCATTGTGCAAACTCCTGTCTTACGCTTGTGCTGTACACAAAGATAGATTTAAAATCTAGTGCCACAGACAAAAACATATTCTCTCTTCCACAGTTGCTACATTTGCATACAAAAATCAGCATATACAATTTATTAAACATTTCATTGGGTTAGAGACACAGAGTTGGAAAGGCAAAGCTTGAGACATATATCTCGCCATAGTAGCTACACAGAAGTGGGCAGCTCTGGAGTTTGGAAGCCTCTGTCCTGGCCCACATGCATACAAAAGCATGAGTTACCCTCTGGTCAAACCAGGAGAGGGGCTATATCATTTTGAGAAGCAAATCAACTACCTCAGCTTAACCTGTTCATGTGCCCCTACTCTGAGGATATAAGAAAAGTTATATAGGGCTAGTGAAAAAAAAAAACAGCTTTACAAAATTGTCCTTTAATAAAAACATCAAGTAGAAAAGTCTAATTTCAGTCAAGTAGTTAGGTAAATAGAAAGTAAAGACACGGGACTGGAAGGGCTCTCAGAGATATATATAAGTATATTTTAATAAGTACTCACAGAGCTCTAACTTATGTTGACACAGGATGCTGACAAAGGATGACTCTTGCCTTTACTGAATTCAGATCTTTGTCTAGGACCAGCACAGACCTGTACAGAGGTTCCTTTTCAAATGCTATTCCCACATTTGGCAGCTAACTACTTGCTGAGAACTCTTACTTAAAAATGTGTCCCTACAAATTGTACTCCTATTTCTTGATGTTTTAATTTACATCACACTTCTGTTGTATGCTTAGACAAAGGTCGGACAAGACATTGTTGATATCCTTACTGAAATCCAGAAATAAACACCCATTGTTTTGCCATTCACCGTAGGGCAGTTCCACTGTCACAAAGGGATTTAGAATGCTTTGACATTATTTGTTCTTAACAAATGAACCCAAGTTGTCCTAGATTATCCTGATATCCTCTAGGTGCTTATGAATTGATTATTTGATAATTTATTCTAGTGTTCTTTCAGATATTGAAGGTAGCTGACTTGCTTACAATGTCAAAGACTGCTTTTGCCCCTTTTTAAGCTGGGCATTTCCCTGCCCTCTATTAATTCTCTTTAACCTCTCCATACGTGTATTAATACTGAGTCAGTGATTAAGTACTCTGCTCAACGGTGATGCTGCAATCAACCAGTATCTCACAGTCCACTGTGAGGTATCACTTGTTAATACATTCCTGACTTAAAGCCCTGTTGTGTATTACTGAACTCTGTGAGGTGCTATGCCTTTAGAAACATCTTTTGCTCCTTTATTTCAGAACAACTGTTAAGGTTTAGTTTCAAAGTTCTCTCTAAATGTAGTGCAACATGATCCGTAAAATGAGATCTTGCAAACATTAAAATTCACCACAACATTTTGCAATTGAATCCTTGCTGAGATAGGAATGCACCACGATTTTGCAAGTGGACTACTTTATATATAGAAGAGGGAAGTAACTTTCAGGTACATTATACTATAGTACAGCAAAAATAGAACCAGATGGTCTTACTGTAGATGGAATAAAAACTGCTAACACTTCCTGCAAAGAAAATCTGGAGAACTATTTTGTCCATTAGTAAGGCTAAAGTACTACAAAATCTGGGCTTGATAGAATAAAGCACAAGAATGGCACCTCAGGTTCCGAGGGACAATGTACTAGTGAGGGCCCCTGGTCTGCCACCTCTGTGGAAGTGGGGGATAACAATCCAAGTGGCAGCCAAAATTCAAAGGGAAATCTTGGGTTACAAACCACAGCTAGAAGGCACTTAGGACATACAGCTATTCCACTCAGGAAAGAAGAGGAAACAACAGCCCAACTGAAGTGCATTTACATTAATGCACGCAGCATGGGCAACAAACAGGGGGAGCTGGAAGCCATTGCGAGGGTAAAAAACTATGACATAAATGTTATCACGGAAATGTGGTGGGACGATTCAAACAACTAGAGGGCTGCCATGGGTGGCTACAAACACCTCAGGCGAGACAGGCTACGAAAGAAAGGTGGCAGGGTTGCTCTCTATGTTAGGGAATGTTTTGATTGCATAGAACTCAATATAGGTAATGATATTGTTGAGTGCTTTTGGCTTAAAATCAGTGGAACGCACAGCAAGCCAGATATAGTGGTGGCAGTCTGTTATTGGTCACCCAGCCAGGACGAGGAAACAGATGAGCTCTTCTACGAGCAACTCTGAGAAGTCTCGTGATCGCTGGGCCTTGTTATGGTGGGGGATTTCAACCTCCCAGATATCTGCCAGAAGTATAATACAGCAGAAAGGAAATAGTCTAGGAGGTTCATCGAGTGTATAGAAGATAACTTCCTGACACAACAGGTGAGTGAACAGACTAGAGAAGGTGCCCCACTGGATCTGCTGTTTGTGAACAGAAAAGACCTTGTAGAAGATGTGACAGCTGGAGGACGCCTGGGGCACAGCGATCACGAGATGACAGAATTTTCAGTTCTTGAGGAGTAAGGAGGGGGATCAGCAGAACTGCCACCTTGGACTTCCGGAGGGCAGACTTCGAACTGTTTAGAAGGCTGCTTGATAAAGTTCCTTGGGACACAGTTCTAAATGACAAAGGAGCACAAGAGGGCTGGACGCTCCTCAAGAAGGAAATCCTGGTGGCACTAGAGCAGGCCATCCCCGTGTGCCGTAAAATGAGTCAGTGGGGAAGACAACCAGCTTGGCCGAGTAGAGAACTTGGTATTGATCTCAGGAAGAAGAGGAAAGTTTATGAGCTTTGGAAGAGGGAGCAAGCATCTCAGGAGGACTACAAGGGTGAGGTGAGATTATGTAGAGAGAAAATTAGAAGACCTGAAGTCCAACTGGAATTCAACTGGCCAGTTTGGTGAAAGACAATAAAAAATGTTTCTTCAAAGATATTAATAACAACAGGAGGACCAAGGAAAATCCCCCTCCTTTACTGGATGCAGGAGGGATAGTAGCGACAAGAGATGAGGACAATGCAGAGGTACTTAATGCCTTCTTTGCCATGGTCTTTAATAGTAAGGTGAAATGTTCTCAGGATACTCAGTCCCCTGAGCCAGAAGACTGTGAGAATGAAGCTCCAATGATCCAGGAGGATTTGGTTAGAAACCTGCTTGGCCAATTAGACACACACAAGTCTATGGGGCCAGATGAAATCCACCCAACGGTATTAACGGAGCTGGCACAGGTCCCCTCCAAACCCCTTTCCCTCATCTACCAGCAGTCCTGGCTGTCTAGGGAAGTGCCGCTTGATTGCAGACTGGCAAATGTTACACCCATTTACAAGAAGGGTTGGAGGGAGGATCCGGGGAGCTACAGGCCTGTCCGTCTGACCTCAGTACCAGGGAGGGTCACGGAGCAGATCATCTTGAGTGCTATCATACAGCATGTGCAGGACAATAGGGTGATCAGGTCCAGTCAACATGGGTTTATGAAAGCCACGTCCTGCCAGACCAACCTGATCTCCTTCTATGACGAGGTGACCCGTTTAATGGATGAGGGAGAGGCTGTGGATGTGGTGTACTTGGACTTGGGTAAAGACTTTGACACTGCTTCTTGCAGTGTTCTGCTTGAGAAACTGGCTGCCATTGGCCTGGACAGGCACACCCTCTGCTGGGTAAAAAACTGGCTGGATGGCCAGGCACAAAGAAAGAGTGGTGATCAAAGGAGTTAAATCCAGTTGGAAACCAGTCACGAGTGGTGTTCACCAGGGTGCAGTTCTGGGTCCAGTCATGTTCAATATCTTTATCAATGATCTGGATGAAGGGAGCGAGTGTCCCCTTAGCAAGTTTGCAGATGACACTAAGCTGGGTGGAAGTGTTGATCTGTTTGAAGGAAGGGAGGTTCTGCAGAGGTATCTGAACAGGCTGGATTGATGGGCTGAGACCAATGGGATGAGAGTCCTGCGCTTGGGATACAACAACCCCATGCAGTGTTACAGGCTTGGGGAAGAATGGCTGGAGAGTTGCCTGGTGGAGAGGGCGCTGGAGGTGTTCGTTGACAGGAGCTGAACATGAGCCAGCAGCAGCTGAGGTGGCCTAGAGGCCGGATGGCATCTTGGCCTGTATCAGAAACAGCGTGGCCAGCAGGACCAGGGAAGTGATTGTGCCCCTGTGCTTGGCACTGGTGAGGACAAGACGAAATGGCCATAAGTTGCACCAGGGATGCTTTAGACTGGACATCAGGAAAATTTCTGAAAATTTTCCTCACTGAAAGGACTGTCAGGAATTGGAACAGCTGCCCAGGGAGGTGATTGAGTTTTAAACACCCTGGAGGTGTTTAAAAGATAGGTAAATGAGTTTCTTTGGGACATGCTTTAGTACAGGGACAGGTACGGTTGGACTTGATGATTTCAGAGGTCTTTTCCAACCAGATGATTCTATGATTCCAAATAGCACTGTCAGGCTCACACTGTGTCAGAATGTGGCTGGACGGGGGAATGTACCATTGATTTAATGATCAGCACTGCAAAATGTTGGTGGATATGTGTGTTTTGTTTAGATGTTTACATTTTAATTTTAATCAACGGCGTGTTCTAGTATCATGAATCAATTAACAATTAACAACCCTTTTTTAAACCTTTATGACACTGACAGTAAAGCAGTGCCATCATGCTTCCAAGAATTACTATCAAGTCTCTTTGACGAAAGGTTTGTGAGCCTTCAAAAGGCTGCACATGCGAGTGGAGATATCTCTCCCCATGCCAGACCCCTTACACCGCCATTAATATAACCTCCCAGTGGCTCTGAAATCTGCCCAGTATCTGTAGATACTGGAGTTGTTTAGTATTGCTACACTGAGAACTGTGGCACGACCTTGGTATCACTACAGTGCACTGAAGAAAACATAATTTTAAAGCAGCAAGAACATGAGAAAACCTAAAAATTAAATGACATAGAAGTCTTGTGATTTGGGGTGCAATGTCACATGGATTCCTGCTGCTGTTAAGTCAAATGCTCTTGTGAATTACACCAGAGAGCAGCAGGGAATGCTGCACACAGGACTTTATTTTGTTTATACGTTAGACTGAAAGTCTGCACAAGGCTAGACTGGCCTAAGCTGTACAAATAAGGACATCACCTGCACAAGCATCTCTGTTTGTACTGCACGGAATTCCTTTGTCCATGCTCTTGTAAACTTTCCCTCTAAAATATCTGAAAGCAGAGCAATGCATGGCATTCCACTGGGCTGATTTTCTTTCCCACATCTCAGGTAAGGTAAAATCTTTTTCTTCATCGTAACTGATGTAATTGTCATTTTCAAGCTGTTTCTTTCCTCACTCCCTCTCTCTCACTGGTCTTTTCACTCATACTTTCCTTTCATCTCTATTTTTTCTTTCACCCTCTTTTTTTTTCTTTGCTGTTTTCAGATCTGTCTTCAGTAAAGCCAGAAAAAAGAGATTTATATCTTCAAGCAGAGTGATCTGTAATGTCATGACCCTGCTGTAGAGAACACCTTGTCTTTCATTATCCTGGATTCAGAGAACAGTGCTATCAACATGCAAAGAAATAGGCTTTTCTAAGTTATTCTGGGATAGCTTCACAGAAGGCTATGAAAACAAATGTCAAGACCTGGAACTGATGTAGGAATTACTGGGGGGAAGGCTTAGGCCTTCTGAGATCCTTCACATGACTTCTTTGAAGCAGCTATTCATGACCATCTCATGCAAGCATTCTTACAAACAGAAAAGATCTATTTCACAGGCTCTCTAAATATCACTAGTGTCTGGTGTAGGAAACTTTGGCGCAGGCTAGCTGTGGCAAGCACTGCAGACAGATGCACAAGAATGAATACAGAAGTCCTCTCCCTGTCTGTGGGTTTGAAGGAGGTCATTTGTCCATACCATCACCAAGCCTAAACCTCTGCTGAGGGCTGTCCAAGGTCAGTCATGGATAGGTACACAGACAGCAATTCTTCATGGGCCACTTATTATCTTGTTTGAATATGGGAGGTTTGACACCAAGCAGTAGCTTAGAAGACCTGATTGCTACAGAGATGGTATCAGGACTGGCTGAACAACAGCACAGCTCAGAGTGGAGCAGAGCTTGACCTCTTCCTCAAAAGCACTGTTAACATTTCCTGTCAGCTGCAGCCTAAGCTATTCCCAGACATCCTTTACCAGCTGTCCCCGCCACAGCAGACATGGGTCTGAAATACAATTGGTGACTGATGCTATACAACACATCTAAGGCATCTCATGATACCAAAAGGCCCTAAATTGGGGGACGGTGGATACTGTATAGCATCTTCAGTTCAAGGCATACTTAAATTCATAGTTTAGTTGATGGCGAGCTTCTGCAAGCAATATCCATCAAAGATCATAGAATCATAGAATCATCTGGTTGGAAAAGACCTCTGAGAACATCAAGTCCAACCATACTTGTCCCTGTACTAAAGCATGTCCCAAAGAAACTCATCTCTTCACCTTTTAAATTACTTCAGGGATGGCGACTCAACCACCTCCCTGGGCAGCTGTTCCAATGCCTGACAGCCCTTTCAGTGAGGAGATTTTTCCTGATGTCCAGTCTAAAGCACCCCTGGTGCAACTTGTGGCCATTTCCTCTCGTCCTATCATCTGTCACTTGCGAGAAGAGACCAGCACCCACCTCGCCACAACCTCCTTTCAGGCAGTTGTAGACAGTGATGAGGTCTCCCCTCAGCCTCCTCTACTCCAGGCTAAACAACCCCAGTTCCCTCAACCACTCCTCATAGGACTTGTTCTCCAGTCCCCTCACCAGCCTCGTTGCCCTTCTCTGGACACGCTCCGGCACCTCAATGTCCTTCTTGTACTGAGGGGCCCAGAACTGAACACAGCACTAGATGTGCAGCCTCACCAATGCTGAATACGGGAACACAATCATTTCCCTGGTCCTGCTGGCCACGCTGTTTCTGACACAGCCATTGGCCCTCTTGGCCACCTGGGCCACTGCTGGCTCATATTCAGCCGCTGTCAACCAGGCAGCTCTCTAGCCACTCTTCCCCAAGGTTGTTGTGTCCCAAGTTCAGGACTCTGCACTTGGTCTTGTTGAACCTCATCCCATTGGTCTCAGCCCATCGATCCAGCCTGTTCAGATACCTCTGCAGAGCCTCCCTTCCTTCAAACAGATCAACACTTCCACCCAGCTTAGTGTCATCTGCAAACTTGCTAAGGGGACACTCGCTCCCTTCATCCAGATCATTGATAAAGATATTGAACATGACTGGACCCAGAACTGCACCCTGGTGAACACCACTCGTGACTGGTTTCCAACTGGATTTAACTCCTTTGATCACCACTCTTTCTTTGTACCTGGCCATCCAGCCAGTTTTTTACCCAGCAGAGGGTGTGCCTGTCCAGGCCAATGGCAGCCAGTTTCTCAAGCAGAACACTGCAAGAAGCAGTGTCAAAGTCTTTACCCAAGTCCAAGTACACCACATCCACAGCCTCTCCCTCATCCATTAAACGGGTCACCTCGTCATAGAAGGAGATCAGGTTGGTCTGGCAGGACGTGGCTTTCATAAACCCATGTTGACTGGACCTGATCACCCAATTGTCCTGCACGTGCTGCTCAAGATGATCTGCTCCATGACCCTCCCTGGTACTGAGGTCAGACGGACAGGCCTGTAGCTCCCCGGATCCTCCCTCCAACCCTTCTCGTAAATGGGTGTAACATTTGCCAGTCTCCAGTCAAGCGGCACTTCCCTAGACAGCCAGGACTGCTGGTAGATGAGGGAAAGGGGTTTGGAGAGGACCTGTGCCAGCTCCGTTAATACCGTTGGGTGGATCTCATCTGGCCCCATAGATTTGTGTATGTCGAATTGGCCAAGCAGGTCTCTAACTAAATCCTCCTGGATCACTGGAGCTTCATTCTCCAGATCCCTATACTATGAAAAGTAAGTCAATCTAGGGGCACAAAATCACTCCTAGTTAAAAAAAAAATCAAAAAAAAAATGCTGCGACTGCAGAATTCTTTAAGGATAGCATGCCTGTAGCTGCATGCAGTGGAAAATAAGCCTTACCATACATGGCTTTCACCATCCATGTAGGCACACGGAGCGCTGCAATGCTTTACTGCAAGCCAAATGCAGCCTCCAAATCTGCACATGCAAATAATCAGAAACTTTGTATGTGTGGTGCTTTTTTCCCCTCCATTTTCTACAACGCCTAAAACACTGTATAAACTGAAGTTAGAAAAATTGTATCTGATTCCATTTTTTTCCCTTTACATTCAATATAAGTGGCTTCTTCTAGTGAAACCCTTATGCACTTTTACACGAGCGCTTTCATTGTGTCCCTCAGGCTTTTCTTACATTTGATGTGATGGAGATTACCACATCCACTTTGAACAATTTAGAATTTAATTATTTCTATATTGGTATGTATAGGATCTGTTATCAGCTTTCTCAGAACACTTAACAGATAAGTTTACCCATATCTGCATTTGGCTATACCTACATTTGTCTGCATAAACAGATTTCATATGCCGAGAGGCTATTTCTCTGCTGATTAGGCCAGAAGTGGATTCAAATGTGCTATTGACCTTATTCAATACTTAAAACTCCTCTTGGGAAATGGCCACAGGTGCCTATTCTCTTCTGCAAAAAGGAGCTATTGAGTTGAAAACTGTGTTTTCAAGGACCTCAGAGAATGCACCCTTCCCGACCTGAATCTGCCCTAAAACTCAGTTGGTTTGCTTGTTGGTTCAGACCACCTTACGTTACGCCGGCCAACACAAACTTACTGCCTGCTGGGCCTCCCCTGTCTATCTCTGCCCATTGCTTGCTTCTTCTCTTATAATTAGACTGTGAACACCTCGGGGCAAAGATTCTTCTTCACTATTATGGTATATAGTAGTCTTGGTCAATGGTAAAGACTTTGAGGTGCTACTGGAAAAAAGTGACTACCAAACTGAAGTGCTCCAAAATCTCATTCAGCAGTTTGTAATTCTGAGCTTGGCACCTCAACAGACACTTTATGATAGAGAAGCAGGGAAGCTGAGCTCTGGAATCATTAGTTTTATTATTAAATGTTAGTACGATCAGTTATTCCTTTGGAATCAGTGATGCGGCTAATGTCAGAGAGAGAAGACAGCTCCCATAGCCTAAGGGTCTAACAACCTACATATGAGTGGAGAAATCCAAAAGCCTGAGTACATCTAGTCTGTTGACTGTCAAACATGAAGCAGGAAACAAGGGTAACTGCAGCATCTGAGGGAGGCAAGTACCTGAGGCAAATAAAAGGCAGGAGAATAAAAAGATTTAGAAGTTTTAAAAGATTTAATTGGGCAAAGGAAAATGCAGGATGCACACAAAGAGGTGTTCCCTCCCTGTGCAAAGTGTAAGGCTGCAGAATATTCTCAAACTTGACAGGGCTTAATGAGAAATATCATTATTTCCAGTTCAGGGCCTCAGATCTGGAAAGTGCTCTCTTTACTTGCCTGCTGATTGAACATACTTATTTACTGTATGAAGTGAATAACCCAACACTGGCCCTGCAAGGAATACAATGCATAGATCTTAAGCATGTTCCTACCTTTCAATGTTTCTGGCTCTCTGATCTAAAGCAAAAGTGATGAAACGTGGAAGTACAAACAGAAAGAAAATGTAAAAAAACACTGCAGTGTTTGCCTTTTGAAAAACCTCCAAAAGCTGGTGACAGGAGAAGCTCCTTGGGCATGAGGTAGTTCACCCCTGGAAAAGGAGCCCAGAGCTACATACAGCAGCTCCTGCAGGGCACAGCCTGCCCCGTCTGTGTATTTGCAAAGCCACAAAGTCTGTCTGCTCATGGCCAGTAGGCTGTGTTCTCGTTCTGAGCTGGCCCCAGCTGCTGTTCCTTGCTCCTTTGACGTGTATGTGTGTGTGTACATGACTATAGAAGGAGCAATCAGTCAGCTCCCAGGAATCTTAGCAACAGCCGCGTCCCCAGAAAAGGCTTGTAGCAGCTGGAGTGGTGATGACTCAGCAGCATGGTCTCTCTGGCCTCTTGCTGATCCCTGGCAAGGACTGCAGTCCAAGTTCTGGCTCCCTTGTTTGGGTCAGTGCTTTCTTGCTGGCACCAGTAGATGAATTCCTGGATCCTGCTGGCCCTGGCGTTAGAAAGCAACCAAAAAGAGCTCACAGCTGCAGCCAAAAAAAGGTTCTGTTCTCTTTTTTTTCTTTAATAACAAATTTTTAAAAACAAAACAAAACTGAACAAACCCCACAGAATCCTGTTGATACATTAGAGAGACAAATGGCAGAGTTCAGCCATAGTGGATGTGTAGGGGAAGATGGTTGCAAGTCAGGAGACCCATGTCCCTGCTGTTCTTTGGGGAATCAAGCAGATCGGTGGGGCTGGGGCAGGACTGGAGCCTACGCAAAACATCACTAGAAGGTCTGTTTATTTTATGTAACAAGAGTTTGGGGATGTGGTGTTGAGTAACTGTTGACATTTCACCTAGTTTAAGTCACTAGTGCAATGACTCTGTTTGGCCTCAAGTCGTTTTTGCCTCCGAGGATATTATGTTTATATCACAGAGCCTCCACACCCTCCTGGAGTCAATTCTAAAGGAGAGTGAGAGGAGAAATTGGGATTTAGGAGTCATGGCTCAGGACTGCGGCATGTCTGCGCGTGGCAGGAGGAACCTTGCATTGGAACTGGGGGGACAGCGAGGGGATGATGAGGGAACAGCGAGGGGATGATGAGGGAACAGTGAAGGGACAGCAGGGGGACGGCAAAACGATGGTGAGGGGATGGCCAGGGTACAGCAAGAGGACGGCAAAAAGATGGTGAGGCGACGGCGAGGGAACAGCGAGTGGGCAGAGAGGCTGTGGGGTAGAAGGGCTCCGCTGCAGCCGAGAGTGAGGCCCCTGAAGAGCCAAGGGGTAGAGAGCAGGCAAGGAGGGGCGGCAGCGACCAGAGGAGGGGTGTGGGGAGAGCTGGATGTCTGGATTTGTTTGGCAAAGGGCTGCCGGGAAGCTCGCTGGTCCCGTGCCAGGCTCCAGGGAGCTCCACTCAGTCCCTCCCTTACACAAGCACTAAAAATTCACCCTGGAACAAAAACATCCGTGTGTGTGTGTGTGTGTGTGTGTGTGTGTGTGTGTGTGTGTGTGTGTGTGTAACGATCTGCCTCCTCAGCAGCACCGCCGCCACCCCAGCACCGCCGCCACGCCATTTCTTGGAGCAGGAAATGAAGGAAGCGCCAGCGAGCACGGCCGTCCCTCGCCGCCCCGCGCCCCGCTCCCCGCTCCCCGCCGGGGCCGCCCCGCCCGGGCCGCCGGGGGCCGCCGCGCCTCGCGCAGATGTCGGGGCCCTGAAACGCCTCCCGGAAATTACAACTCATGTCGGGCGGGGGGGGGGGGGGGGGGGGGCATGCGTTCTGCCGGCCGGGGAGCCCAGCAGGACCCCCTCTGCCCCCGCGCTGGGGCAGGCGGCCCCGACCCTCGCCAAACCCAGCTCGTAAATCATGATGCTCGGCGGGAGAAAAACACACGGAGGAAAACGTCTCGGGGCAGGGAAAAATTAAAAGAAAAAAAACAAGTGGAGCCTGACCCGGCGTGGTTTGCGAGGGGGGCCGGAGCCGGCTGGTGCGGGAGCCCCCGAGCTGCCTGGACAGGGTGGTGCGGTGACCAGCGCGGAGTGTTTCCAAAATAGATTCCCCAAGGTCCAGGGCCTAGGGAGCAGGGACTCATCCTGCCAGAGAGGAGCCAACGGGCCCCACTCACAGCCACGGGGTGCGGAGCAGCCAAACGCAGGGAAAGCAGTGGGGGCGCGCAGCAGCCCGGGTTACAGGAGAATGCAGGAGAGTGTAAGACCATCCAGATGCCCTGGATAATGTCTGCTGGAACAGCAAGAGCAACACCTCACATGGCTCGCACAGCAGCAAGCAGAGAGCCACATGGTGTGCTTCCAGCGTTACTCACGCCAAGGATCAGGCACTTCCCCACCCAGTTACATATGACCAGGAAATTACGGGCTGTGCTGCTCCCCGCCTGGCGCAGCCACTGCTATATCATATGATACACGGCTGAGTGGCGTGGCTGAGGAAACGAGAGAGCAGTGTGTTTTTATTGAAACTGCAACACTTTGCGGAGCAGACAGGCTTGGCTGGGTCAGACTGTCATTCGGTATCCTGAATGCATGCTGCCTCCTGCACATCTTGCCATTAATTAAAATTCTGGATAAAAATGAAATCCTAATCTTCCTTCACGCTCGCTCTTCACTGCTCTCCTTTCACTTGTAATAGAATCCACAGCCAGCCCCCGTGTGGCTTAGACGTGACAATTCGTCCCTCTTTCTTATTCCATCCATCCCAGCTGTAGACAGACACACTCAGTACTCAACAGACCTTTCTCCTATAGCCATTATACCAAAAGCTCTGCTGCACTCATCTGTATTGCTATAATATGCACATCCCAGGTCTGATGTGCACCTCTCCCTCTACAATACAGGGCAGATGGAGCTTCAAAGGTCATCTCTGCAGCATGCTAGATCATGTCATTCCTGTCTCAAATTTGTCCGCTGCTTTCTACATAACACTTGAGTTTAAGGAACTTGTTACAGTGAAAGTCACCTGTGCAAGACTGGTCATCTGTCTTTTCCAGTTTGTCTCTCCCTGTCTTCACTAATCATGTGAGCTCTTGCCAGCCCTGCCAGTCTCCTTCTTGCCATCTCCCCAACAGATACCTCTTTTTGCTTCACCTTTTGCAGCAGCATCTCTGCCCAGGTTAGCTCTTTGCACCTGTGATAGTCTGATTTCCTGCAGGTTTGTGTTGCAATGACTCTAAGCACCTTTTTCTTCTCACTGGGTGTTTTTAAGAGCTGCAGCTCATACAGATTTTCTGAAGTCTGAGAAAATAGAAATTCCTATCACAGCTTCCTTCTGAGCTGAAGAAAAGGCTCTTATCTTCTCTTGGCCTTTTATTTTAATGAAATCAAGTATATCTGAGCCAGCTTCTCATGCATCCGATTTGCTTTTAGTTGACCAATGCCTCAAAAATTATATGTGCCTCAGACAGACATATGATATCATACATGCCCCCCAGCCAAAGATTTTGTGATCACATAAACCTTTCTTTGAAAAACCAGACGTAAATTGTAACTTCGAAACCACGTGCTGCTTCTCATTATACCCCTTCTGCTCTATGTTAATTGTTTTTCTTTCACCATTCCTCTGTGTTTGCCTTTTTGGACCTTCTACTCCTGAGGGCAGAGACTGGTCTCTCTTCTGTGTCTGCAAAGTGTTGAGTGCCTTATGGGCATAATAACAATTTAATTAGTTAGTAAGTACTAATAATTTACATTAGTATCATGCTTCCTGCCATGTCACATTAGACCACTGCTCCAGCCGGTCAAACAGATCCTTCTTTCTCATGGTGCTCTGAATTAATTGTCCCCTAGCAAGGCCAGGGCCTAATGTCTAGTAGTGATCGGACCCCCAACCCCAGCCTCATTTTGCAGAGCCTGTCCAAGGCTTGCTCATTCTGTATGAATCCGTCGCCCAGCCAGTCTTGGATCTGAGCTCCATATGTACAAAGATACACTGCTGGCTAATTGAGCTTCATAACGTATCTGACGGAGTAAGACTTGCCAGACTGTTCGGAGGAGGGGATGTACTCCCAGCCTCCTCACTGACTCCCGTCTTCCTGTACCTCCTGCCATTGGGGGTTGACACTTTCCTGTACTCAGTTGCCAGTGCCTTTCTCTTTCTTATAGATGTCTGTTTCCTCTTCAAAACATAGTATTTGCTTTCCTAATATCATGCAGTAGCAAATTCCACAGTTCATCCTGTAGCTTTGTGCTTCAAGGAGACGTAATCTGTACTTGATAACATCGAGTGATCTTTTACATCCTTTACCAATCATATTGAATTATATGAAAAAGTCTCCTGCAAGTGTTTGATGGCTATACTGTGGAAAGAATCAGGAATGTGAGACTTGGGTGAAGATTTTCAATTAAAAGGAAGCCAGGAAGACCTTGGAGACAAGGTGGACACCTGTGTTATATTTTAAGAGATATCTTTTCTTTATGTATCTTACATTCCACACCCATGCACAAAGTCTCTTTGTCTTACATTTCAGCAAAGAATCCTACAGTGAGAATTTGCAGATGGATGATTTGGCACAACGAATAAAACATTCAGGAGGGGGGAGATGGGCTACTCCTTAAACATTGTTCATTTATCTGCTGTTTGGTCTTTGTAGCATGGCTGTCATCCTGCTGAGGAATGGGAAGGCAGTTTCAGGCAGTGGAAGCAGTAAGACGAAAGAGATGGGACAAGACTGTGCTGGCACTTGGGAAGATTGCAGGGATGATGGAGAGCACCGTAGAACTGGGGAAAGCCAGGAACTGGACTACCCAGTGTATGCAGCTGGAAGCAATGGTGAACATAATGCAAAAGGCCTTCTACTGGGAAGTGACACTTGCCTACTCCACTGTTCCTTCCATGGCAGCTGGCCCCCGTTGGATGTAGTGCCCCCGGCAGAAGTTATCTGAAAGGAAGTCTGATCTGCCCAATGCTTATGTTATACTGTCCCAGGGTTCATGTGAGATTAATAGCTGGTAAATGATGCCATGCCTGGAATAAGTCCTCTGTGGCCACTCTGGGGTAATATATAAGAAGAAAATGTGGGTCTTGCTACAGGCACACTTAAACCATGTGAATGGGGCCTGTATTTTGTAATGATAGGTCCTCCTCCACGACTGGAACATGACCTAGTTGGGGACTGAGGTATCTGTTGTTTATAGGCAATGATTCCTCACAAACAAATCAACTAAATGAACAAACTGGGTGATAAAGTAGAGCCTAGAACTGCATTGTGCTCTTCAGAGTCATAAAACCTCATCCTTTTTTACAACTTCTGAGTGCTTTGCCAATATCATGCCAAGGTGAGAGCAGCGGGGGGAAGGGAAAATATTGAAAAGGAAAATAAATGGGCCAGGTAAACAGTGCTGCTGCTGCTGCAGCAGCTGTAGTTGTCATAGCGACCGAGGTGAAGAAGAGGAGGAGGAGGAGGAGGAGGAGGGAGGCTGATTGATCAATAGTCCTGTGCTGGCTCATCTGGCTTCCACCCACGTGCTGCTACAGAGGGAGAGAAAATCAAAGAGCCACATGCAGGGTGGCCAGGGCTCCTATTCGATACATGGCAGCAGCGCAATCAATAGCTTGTTGGAAGGTGGGTAATTGACTCCCCTTCTACCCAGGAGAAGGTGATGCAGCAGCAGAGATGTGTTCATAGCTACTGATTCTCTGCTCTACTTTATCACTCAGTTTGTTCATGTAGTTGATTTGTTTGTTTGCTTGCTCAAGATTCCCTCCTCAGTCCAGTTTCTCCCTGTAGCTGTCAAAGATGAGCTGCTGGAGCAGAGCCAGGACTGCCCTCAAGTTTCTGAGTCGTTTTCCTTCTCCTCTCTTTTCTTTGCTCGTAACTGGTTTCTTTTTCTCTCACGCAGGCAGTGCTTTTGACAAGGGGAAGCTGGAAACAAGGAAAACCTTTTCTTATGTGATTTCTAGAGCTTTCTTTTCTGTCTGGGTCTGGAGGGACATAAGTATGGCTCATCTGAATGCAAGAAGTACGGTAGCCTCCTCTCCCCCAAATTAAATATTGAAGTCTATTTTTGTACCTCACAAAACCAGTGAGTTATAGGGAGATATTTACAACTGTTACTGTTGTAAGTCTGCCATTCTCCTGAGGAGTTATGTTTGCAGAGAGTGACCAGGTGATGCTATCAGAAAAGATTAAAAAAAAGAGAAAGAGAAAGAGGTAATAGAGGAGAGGGCAGGAAATCAGGGCATGCTGAGAAAAAAAAAAGAGGAAGGTGCAGAAAAAGAGCTCTTTCCATGGAAAGCACCCACTCATGAAGCACTAAGAAAATGTAGGCTGCTTCTCCATTTCTACCTAGACCTGAGCAGGGAGCCTTGGCACAAGGTACCCACTTGACCTTCAGGCAGGCAATGCTGCATTTTGTCAACAAGCCTGTACAATACAACAAAGTTCACTCTCATGCTGAATAAGCTTCTTCAGGCATTTTCTAGCAAAACACAGTGGAATTTGGGTGGCAAAACCAGGACTAATGTTTTATATCTTCTACCAAAGCAGGCAGCACAAACCTCCCTATCACCTCCCTGGGGCACTAAGAACCTAATTGACTTCAACAGGGAAAAAACAATGCCACTCTGTGTGGTACAACACCCATAAGCAAACTCTGAGCATAAAATGGTAAATCTAGACTCTGAGATGCTCTGGGAGGCAAAGACCATCTGTTTGCTTTGTACTTGTCTATTGTCCAGCTTGCTGGAGTCCTGGTCTACAACGAGCATTTAGGCATATAGTAATAATAAGAGCAGTAGCATCCATTGCTGGATAATTGATATTGCTTTGTGGAGCTACTAGTCCCTTAGGGTACGTCTAAGAACAGGCAAATACACCAGAAGTATCACTTCCTTCAGTTCCCTGGATTTTTCTTGGAGAAATCCCATCCAAATTTACTGCAGTTCAATTTGATTTTGCCTCTGAATTAAAAATGAAAACTCATTTGCTTGGAATTCTGCTTCTTTTAAGTTAGTTGGCTGCAATCCAGCTCTCGGGGCTTGTGCTTTTAGGGTCTGATCCAAATCCCAGAGAAGTCACTGAAAATTGCTCCACTGATTTTAATGAGTCAAACCACTGTGTGAGGAGTAAGCTATCATCTCTCAAGGCCTTTTTTATTATTTCCTTTTCATGCTTTGAAGCACTAGCAGGTGTATCTTGCAGATGCTGGTTGTAAATCACAGTAGGAAGAGGGGGCTGCATGAGCACAACTGCTCCCTGTTGCATAACCTAGATGATGCAGGTTACATCAGGCAATACTAACAGGGTATGGACTATGGTTCTTTTCACTCCTCAGTATATTTGCCTCTGGAAATATTTACAAACCACCCAAAGATGCCTCTGTGCCCTGCAGAACATTTTCCTTCGATTCCTTTGTGAGTGGGAAGATAAGAGCTTCCTAACCTCTGGGCATAATTTATGACAGAAAAAAATAGCAGGATGATAGAACAGCTCTAAAGTAAATTATTGAAAATATTCACCTACCAGTTCTCCAGAGAAAGCAGGCAGGTGGGTGAGCCAGAATCAAGTCAGACTAAAAGCCTTAGAGGAATACAGTAGTTTCTTCTAGTCATAAAGGAACAAAAAGTATTTGCAGCACCTGCAGGCTGCATCCTCTCTAGAAAGAAGCCATAAGACTGGACAAAATACTAAATAGACAATGGAGCAGCCTCGAGTCAAATTTGCATTCAGGAAAAATAAATAAAAGGACATATAATAATCAACGCTGCTGTCAAGCTAAATGCCTGGAATACCTGCCAACAAGAAGCACATTTGTTTGCTGAATCATTATGCCTGACACAGAGGGGGAAGGTAACGGGGTACCTGGAAGACATGGAAAGGGCAGGATGGATCTCTTACACATCAGTAGGGCTCCAGATAATCAGCTCATTGAGTCTCGCTTCTTAATGTGCAAATTCAAGGGCCTGGCTACTGAAGTGTAGGCTACATTTTGAGAAGAATGAGGTAATCCAAATGCTGTGTGAGCATATGCGCAAGGGGAATGATGTAATGCACAAACAGCCTTTGTCTTTCCTGAAAGGAACCTTCCTTAAAGGTCTCTCTGAGATTACATGGAAGCTGTAAAAGGGCATATCTCGCCTGCTTCTGCACTATTGCACTTTCTCAGCTGCATCAGAGCCCTCGAAGACAGTGTCCAGTCAAAATTCTGGTCACTTACTAAAATGCAGGAGCCTTACTGAAAGGGAATCAACTCCTCTGCAATGCAAGAGCAGTAGGGGTAAGTCAAGCTCTGTCAGTGGTAAAGCACAGAATTATGATATCACAAAGGAGCCTATATCCTAGTAAGTGAGAAAAACAACTGCAGCCCCACACTAGATGAAAGGTATCAATGCTGCAGTTCCATGGTGCATACCTTAATGCTTCCCTGAGACCTTCAAACAAGGATCAGGCCTTGACATTTTCCTTTGAATAGTCTTGGCAAAAGAAGAACTAGGGAAAGGTGATTAAGGAAGCCCTTGAAAGCCATTTGTTAGTGCATTCCTGCAGACTCTAGCCACAGGCTCTGCAATTGCTTTTGTGTCCAGCTAGGAGTGAGAGGATAGACTGGAAGGTTGCTTCTGACTGTGCCTGCAGGTCATCACAACATCCACACAGATGCTGACTTTGGGTCATTTAGCACTGGAAAAACTGGATACCTTGGTAACAACCTGACAAATCATTCTAGGGAAAACACAGAGAACAAAGAGTGCATAAGACAATGATCCACTTTTAGAAAAGCATCCAGTGGGTATGAAATACTGAGATCCTGAGCTTTGCAAGGACCTGCTATAACTGATGTAGATCAGAACAATTCTCTGGAGGGTCATTGCAGCTCTCATATCTCCTTCAAATCTGGGAAGTGTGACAGTGGCTTAATTCCCTTTGCCTCAGCCCCAAGAGTGACTCGTGACCTGAAGCACTCAGCATGATCAGCTGAAAGTCTCTTTTTGTGCCTGAACAAGCAGCTGTTGAAATCCTGGGTGTCCTACATTATACCCAAAATGTGCACAGAGCCTGAAGTATCTGACATGACCTTAGAGCACCCTCAACCTGAGAGGCCAGGTCAACACCCATCAGTAATGTAACTTCAATTCTAAACTCTGGTGCTGCAGAGATGCATTGTTGTATGATTAATGAATGTCATTAAACCAGAGAGCTGCTTCAGCCAGCAGTGAAAACTCAAGAGAAATACCAGACAGTCAGCCACAGTCAAGGGGGCTGAACCAAAAACAAGAAATAAATGCTTGTGGTTTCAGAAAACTGACTTTCAGTCTCCTTTTGAGATTGCTCCATTCTAAATTGTTAATCCACATTGATCCACTTTAAGAAAGCTGGTAGGGCTGACTCGTGCCTGTCCAGCTCCCCAGGCAGGAGGAACAGTGAGTCCCAGCAAGGACAGGGTATGCCAGAGGAGCCAGTTAATGTTGGTGGTACCCTGACTCCTGTTCCTGGTAGAAAAACAAAGCCTAGACATTTTGATGACACTGTCTCAGGTTCTTTCAGATGTAACTGATCAAACAGAGACATTCATACGAAGAACAGGAAGATAGCATGCAGCAGGTAATAATTTCAGCTATGTTAGTAAACCTGCTCCGCTGCTGATGGAATATTGCACGTGCAAGGTTTTGCAGTAAGTAAGCCAAGATTGGATATCAGGGAAAAATTCTTCACCAAAAGAGTTGTCAAGTATTGGAACAGGCTGCCCAGGGAAGTGGTTGAGTCACCATCCCTGGAGGTATTTAAAAGATGTATAGGGGTGGTGCTTAGGGACGTGGTTTAATGGTGGAGTTGGTAGTGGTAGATTAGCCATTGAGCCCTGAGATCTTAGACGTCTTTTCCAACCTAAACGATTTTATGCTCCTATACAAAATTAGCTTCTACTTGTAATCAAAATGCACTTCAGTTAGCTTCCCCGAAGCAGACACTGCTGATTATTTGGGGTTTTACAATGCAGATAACTTCATCACTGGACACAGATGCTTGACTCAAGACTACACTTGAATGTAGACAAGAAGTACTGTATATGCCTTTTGGGCGTGGTGCAGAACAAAGTGAAAAATGTGCTTATTAAGCCATTAAATGTCCAGCTACTTGTGAATTTGGACCCTTTTTCCTGGATTAGCATCTGATAATTTCTCTCTGTGTGAGAGGCCAGCTGTTCACACCAGTGAGAATCCAGATCCAGGGAGGATGCGTCAGGGAAGAGGGCAAAAATGCAGATCAAAATACTGGGAATCTGGAGAAAAGCAGGCAGCAGATAGCAGAAGTGTGTGAGCAAGGTGAACCCCTAAGCAGTCGGGTTTGCAGATGCCTCAATCCCTGCACTGCCACATGGATGATTTTAAAGCAGAGCCAGTTCCCATAGCAACAGCACCTGCCAGAGCTGCCAGCCTTCGAGGTGCAGCTCCTGAGGAAGGTAAACAACAAGGCTGACCACCCACACTAACTCAGCCAGCAGCACAAAGCCCCATTCCACGCTAGCTGCACAGGTCCCAGGCCAGTGCTTTTCCCTATAAGCAGGATCACCAAGAGCTCTTCACTTGTGCCCCCAGTGAATGCTGGATCAGCTGAACAGCAGCTCCTGGTTTGAAGCAATGCTGTAGCATAGTATTGGATTCCCAGGAAATTAAGAGATGCTGAGCTGAAGCAATGCTGTAGCATAGTATTGGATTCCCAGGAAATTAAGAGATGCTGAGCTGAACTTCATGCTGTTGTGGGACAGGAAAACATGCAAAAGCATCCTCAGCAGAAGGGAATAGAGGGATCCCCACTTTCCCGCATATCACCAGACAAGTGCTTTTCCTTCCCCTTGCACCTGCCTTCTGGCTTGTTTTTTACCTTGTGTTGCTTCTCTGCTGTTGATTTTTGTTCTTACCCTCCTTCCACTGCTCCAGGAAAATCTGCTTTGTAGGCATGATGCCAATGAAGACTGATGTTTACCAGCTCTAGTAGGGTTCATTTTCTTGCTTGCATAGTTCACACTTTCTCCTGGAGTGAAAGAAGTTGTGCAAGTGAAAGGCTGCCATTAGCAGAATTGAATGTCAAACACCTGAGAAAGCCGACACTAAAGAGATGATGGAGTCAGCTGCATCCATAAAACCTCTTACCCATGTTAGGAGGCCCCAGGCTGACAGCTTTGGTAGAAAGGCCAGAGGCCAAATGAGTCAGAGTCTGGCATCTCTCATGCCATGAGGGCTTCCTCTAGGGTTGGACTGATGTGTGCTGCAGTGGCTGAGTGCACGCTTTCACCTATGCCTGTTTCTACTCCTTCTCTCTTGTGCCCTTGGACTGTGAAACTCACATCTTTGAGCAGAATAGAATTCATCCTACATTCATTAATACCTTGAATACATGGGATAAAAAATACAGGGAAATCGCTAAGCTCTGATAAATAAACATTTTTGAGGAACAATTTCATCTTACTGACTGTGGAAATGTGTGACAGATCTGAGCTCAGGCAAATCAAGCGGACTGCTCATTCCAATATTGTGAAAGAAAGCAGCAGCAGCCAGAGACATAGGAAGATCGACAGTTAATTGGAAATGTTACATCTGCTGTTTATGCAAAAGGCATAAATATTTATATCCTGAAGGCTGACTTTTGAGTTAGCTCCTCAGCAGGAAGAGATTTACATTTTGAATAAAGACTTTTTTCTTTCTCCTTCTCAGTAAATGTGAGCAGTTTATTATTCCTTTAAACAGAAATCCTTAGCCAAGTCCTCCAGTCCTGTTAGTTACATACATGCAGATTCCCTTGGCTTCAACAGAAATTACAGGTGTGCGCAGGCTGCAGCATCCATCTCCCTTTTTCACAGACAGACAGGAGTGAGACTGAAACAAAAGGGCAGGAACTGTGATCGCAAAATGAGAAGGCAGAAAGTACAGTGACAGTTCAAAGGCACCTGAGATGCTGAACTTCTTTTCTAAATCTGCTTTCCATAAGAAAGTCATGAAATTCTGCATGTTGAAAGCATGGAAAGATTTGATAACATTAGTTGTTGATACAGAGCAAGGAAAGAAATACTTGGAAATTTACGTACATTTAAACAGCCTCACTACCGTGTGATGAGCCAGCTAACAAAAGTATTTACGCATGCAGTGATTCTCGAGAAGTCAGGGAAATCTGCTGAAGTATGGCAATATTACAAACAACAACAGAAAGTGTGCTACCCTACAAACTATCTCATGCCCTATCTGGCCTCCACACCTCCTGCTCCTCTTTGCGTTTTCCTATCCCTGTACTTACTGAGCCAGCCTTCATCTGCCTCCCAGTCCTGTCTGGTACTGCTGTGCCAATTGTGTTGCCCCCAGCTTGCCCAGACTTATTCCTGTGGGCTGCCGTGCTGCTCCCCTCTGTCCTCGCATCTCTGCCTGCTTCCATCCTTGTCCTTTGACTCAGGCTTCACATCCTGTCCTGATCACATTCTCACTGCTTTTCATTTTACCACACACACTCAGCTGCAGCATCCACCCTCTTCCCAGTTTAAGGCTTTCCTGCCTCACCTTCGTCTCTACACTCCATCTACTCCCATCAGCTTCTCCCTCCCTCTTCTCTTTCCCCACTCTCAGTCTCAAACCTTGTGTCTGCCTTCTTACCTTCTCAGGAGTACCCAGATCCACACACCTCTATGTGCCTGCTGCAGCTGTTTGCCTTCCTCTCTTCTACACTATCATTCATTTCTCATTTTAATAATTCTCTCTCATTAATGGTAACATTAAAGCTAAAAAAAAAGAGTTACAGATAAACAATAACACCCCCCCCCGATGAAATGTAGCGTGTTGTGGATTACCCTTTTTAGTACTTGTAAAGCCGACTGGCCCATCCCTGAAGGCCAGAGTGCAGTTGCAGTGCTGCCAGGCATCCAGTCATTGCCTGGGATTTCCAAACTTAAGCCTTAGACTTCTCAAATGGTGCATCTTGCCCCCTATATAATAATAAAACCAGTGCCTCTTGCAGGGTCTAAAGAGTCTCCAAAGATATCATCTCATTATTTGAAAGCACTTGTATGGAGAATGGTTAGCTTTATAGAAGGAGCACCTGCTGCGAATGAGAGGGATACCTGACTTGGAGTGCTGATTTATGCCTTCACGGCATGTAGTTGTCAATGCGGAGCACTCCCATTCCCACAGGGTCAGCAGCCCAGGCCAAAGGTGTGGTGGAGTTTCACCAACTTTCTAGCAATCACTGAATCACTTCCAATAAATTCTCCCTTGTCATTCAAAAATGTAAAAAAAAAAAGTGCCAAAACCATGAGAGGACATTTGCATTCTCCTCTACTTTGCCCCTTGTTTCTGAGGCCCTAGAATTTCAAAGCAAGATTTTATTTTCGTTTAAGGGAATTTTTGTGTGTGTTTTAAAATGGTTTGTCCTCTGGGATTATTTTTTCTGTCTCCCATCACTTCTGTTTCCATGGCAACTACAGCTGGCTCAGATGTGCTGTTGCCATGGCAACTGTCTGGTCCTCCTTTCAAACGATGCAGTGAAACAGGAATGATATTTACATCCCCAATGCTATATGGAGCAAATCTCTTTCACCACTCATGGGGAAGACATAAGACAACTGTATAAAATCAGCACAAAATCCAATCTAAATCCTCACGGAGAGGGTTTTAGACAGCTGGTGATATGAGAGAATTGCAAAGAAATTGGGCTTTTCCATTCATGGGCTTAGAGGGGGGACTGGCACTTGACTGGCATTTTCAAAGTCTGTTCTAGGCAAAGCAGTATGCTTGGCAATACCCACCCCCATCAAGATTTACCAGGAACAGATGATTCACATAAAAAATATCACATCTTTTTTTCTGTAAGATCTTAAATCATTATGTGTTAAGAAACACATGGCAAAATATATCTCAGTATTTCCTCCTAAAGAAAAGATCAAAACCAACAGAATATTGCAGATACTCATGAACAAATATATTCTACTACCTAATGTCAGAGGAAAATTTTTATCCTCATTAGATAGAGGAGACACATAAAAACCAAGAAACTTTCCTAAATGCAAGTGATCTACGTAAATATAAGACTGGGACTCAGGAGGCCTTCTGCTTAGGCAACACATCCCTTCGCTGAAACCCTAGTGCCTTATCATTTCATTTTGTGCCCAGAACTTTCAAGCGGTAACACAGCTCTGCCATCCAAACACAGCAAAAGCCTCAATGTGTCAAAATAAATTTCTGGATAAGATGCTAAATTCTGTGTGGCTTTTCTTCCTTATTTAGGGGATATTCAACAAAATTTGCCTTTCACTTCAAGAATGATGGAATCAATATGTTTTACCATCATTTATATTGGAAGGAGGACCATGATACAGCACTCCTTCAGTTACAGAAGATGGAATCAATACATTTCACCTCCATTTATGTGGTTAAGGTCTAAGTCAGCATGCCCCCCCCCCTTTATTTATGGGGGTGGCCTCCATATAGCTTGCTTTCATTTAATGGGGAGGAACTAATATGTATTGCTTTCACTTATGGAAGGTGGGAAGGAGAGAATCAATACAGCCACCATCATTTATTGGGAGGGATCTATAGATCTCACCTTGATTTACTGGGGAGATCAATATCTCAACCTTCATTAAAGCAGGTGGTATGTTGGACTGAATAAGGTTCATCTCCTTTTAGAGAAAAAAGTGACAGAATATGGCTTTCCCATGTATGTGGAGATGATTCAGCATATACGTAAGGCTTGGACACCATATGGTTCACCAGCTAACACAGGGATGCATGCAGTTCAGCTCAGCATTAGCTCTGGAAATACAGAGGCAGGTTCAATACAGAGGGACTGTGGACTCTGCATGATAGACCTTCCTGACTCAGAAGTCTGTCTCTGCTTTCCCATTTATGATATGTGCAGCTTCCCTTTGACTTTAAGCATGTGGAAGCCGCCAGATTCAGTGTAATACATCTTCTTTTATAGGAGATAGTCTCAAGGCAGTTCTTCAGTTATGCAGAGGTAGATGTGGTGGTGTTCTCCCTCCTTTTAAAAAAGCTGGATTCACTATTCCTCATTGTGCTTTATAAGGAGTTAATAGGAACTGTAAATCAATTGTAGGAGTAGAGAAAATGGTGTGATGTATTCCAGGACCACAACATTGTGGCAGCCTATCTGAATGTCTGAGAAGGAAATGCTTCTTTACAACTCCTCAGAGCACAGTGAAGCAGAGGTAGGGGGTATATTGCTATGAACAGAGGGAGAAGATGACTTCTACACTAGATCCCAAGCGACTTCTACACTGGTGGTGAATGGTGTCTCATCCAGTTGGCGGCTGGTCACCAGTGGTGTCCCCCAGGGATCGGTGTTGGGTCCGGTCCTGTTTAATATCTTTATTGATGATCTGGATGAGGGGATTGAGTCCGTCATCAGCAAGTTTGCAGATGATACCAAGCTGGGAAGAAGGGTTGATCTGTTAGAGGGTAGGATGGTCCTGCAGAGGGACCTGGACAGATTGGAGAGATGGGCTGATTCTAATGGGATGATGTTTAATAAGTCCAAATGTCGGGTACTTCATTTTGGACACAACAATCCCATGCAGAGCTACAGACTAGGGCTAGAGTGGCTGGAGAGTAGTCAGGCAGAAAAGGACCTGGGAGGGCTGGTTGACAGAAAGCTCAACATGAACCAGCAGTGTGCCCAGGTGGCCAAGAAGGCCAATGGCATTCTGGCCTGCATCAGGAATAGTGTAGTCAGCAGGACCAGAGAAGTTATTGTCCCCCTGTACTCGGCACTAGTCAGGCCTCATCTGGAATATTGTGTACAGTTCTGGGCGCCCCAGTTTGGGAAAGATGTTAGGATACTGGAATGTGTTCAGAGGAGGGCAACGAAGATGGTGAAGGGGCTGGAGCATAAGCCCTACGAGGAGCGACAGAGGGAGTTGGGGCTGTTTAGTCTAAAGAAGAGGAGGCTCAGGGGAGACCTCATTGCTCTCTACAACTACCTAAAAGGAGGTTGTAGTCGGGCAGGGGTTGGTCTCTTGTCTCAGGTGACCAGTGACAGAACTAGAGGGCATGGACTCAAGCTTCGTCAGGGAAAGTTTAGACTTGATGTGAGGAAGTTCTTCACTGAAAGGGTGATCGGCCATTGGAATGCGTTGCCCAGGGAAGTGGTGGAGTCGCCAACCCTGGAGGTGTTTAAGGGGAGATTGAATGTGGCACTGAATGCCATGGTTTAGATGATGGTTGGTGTTAGTGTTGGGTTATAGGTTGGACTTGATGATCTCAGAGGTCCTTTCCAACCTTGTGATACTGTGATACTGTGCTACTAGCATGATTTTTCTTTACAGCATCACACAGGCTGCAGAAATAGCTGATGGCACTGCGTTTTAGAGCTGCCAATTCAGCTTAAAGCTTGTTGTCTTTGTCTCCAAAAGACAACAATCACCATTCTTCATATCATCTTCTCTCAAAAGAGCTCAAAGCCCAGCTGAAAAGAGTGTGAACTGTCCTTTAATTACCTGTTAAACATTTCCTTCCCTGAACTGTTTGTGGTGCTGTGATCACTGCAGCAGGGAGCTTTTCGTATTTAGGCAACTGATTTGATAGGAGCCTAGATTATCAGTGACCAGAAGTAAATGCTAGTTGATGCAGGGGGTTGCATGATATGATATGAGTTCGGGGGCATCAGTAAAATTCCTGGAGGAGATACATCAGAACAACTTAGGAAAAAATATGAACCCAGGTGCCCACCTTGCTGGGTTTCTCAGCAGGGAGCCTATGGACTGAAAGGACCCCAGAGATTGAACTGCCCTGTCACTTTTCATTATGTGCAGTAGCTGCACGGCATACAAGCACCTGCAGCTCCCATTTCAAGGTGAAAAGATGAAAAGCAAATAGATAGCACTTTAATATCACCATAGAAATACAGTGTATTGAAAACATGACAATCCCTGCTGGTCTCCCCTTTTTCCCAGGCACCAAAGGGAAACAGGCAAATATGAGGTGAGGAACCAAAAGCACACTGGTTTTGACTCAACCCTGCTGCTTCTTTTGACTGATGAAAGGCTCCAGCATATTTCTAGGAGGCAGAATGTGGAATGTGACTTTTCCATCCCTGAAGTAGCAGGCACGTTTATTTTCTCCATGCTGGCTGCTTGTGCTGCTGGACCTAAAACTATGCATATCTCTGTGAGCAGTAGGGTTTTTGACAGTCTGCCCTTTTATATGATACTGGGTTAGCTAGGTAGACAGGCTGAATGTGAGAATGCTTATTTGCATGCAAAGAGTATTTCTGTTACAAACAGGATAATTCCACAAAGATTTTCCTTCATTTCTAAGGCTCTCATGTCTCCTGCGTTCTTGTTGTCAAAGACCCTACCTCCTCCCTCTTTCTGTTTCTTTTAGATTCAAAATTTAACATCAGTGTTTCTGAATCTCCATTGCTTTATGCTCTATTGTCCCAGCTTTGCTCTTGGTTCTTTAAGATGCCTTTCCTTAAAACCTCCAGGTGAGCTTCTCTATATTGTCAAAAATATGAATATCCCCCAGTCACCTCCATAAACCTATGTAGCGTTGCATTATATCTCTTGCTAGTCTAGAATAGCAATAAATTAAAGAGAGTTATTCAGTAGGTCAGCCTTTTCTTTTAAAGCTTTCTGAGAAATCCTCAGAAGCTATACATGACTGTGTGAGTTCTGCTGGTACTGAATTCTTGAGGCACACAATACAGTCAGAGTCTCCCATCACTACTGAGATGGACTCATGGATTGTGATTTGGAAAAGGACCAGCCATGTGGAGGGGATCCAACAGGCTACCTCAGAAATTACTGCAAATTTCATCCAGAAGTGGTATAAAGCAAGGGAAGGAATAAGAATACCCTCCTTAGGGCAGAAGTGTGCCTTAATTACAGAATGCAAGAGACCACACGGTATGATAATGGGCTTCTTAGAATAATCAGATTTAATACCCAGCTTTTACACGCTGCTTTTTGTTAGAAGATTTCAAAGTGCTTCACCAGTGGCATAAAAATGATGATGCTTGCCAAAACCATCCAGTGGCAGGACCACAGATGGAAACCAGCTGTCCCAAGCAAGGGAGTTTGTGCTAGTTCTTAGCTATACTTTCTCCCATAAAAGGAATAAGAAATGAGTTCAGCTTCTTGTATGCACCAACTGTAAATAAGCAAAAGGGCAGGTATGATGTTTTTTCGGGGGTCCTCTTCATAAAATAATCTTTTTTCTGTAGTTCTACAAACGCTTTTACCAGATGTGTGTGATAAAGTCTGCATGGCAAGGTATGTTCTCCTTCTGTGTTTCTGCCTCAGTCCACCATAGCAACCACTGCAGCCTGGGCACATCTTAGGGAAAACCTAACCTGCACAGAAATAATTCCACTCACTTCTAATTTAAAACAACACCAGCTCCTCTTCTTTGTCTTGGTGTGAGCAGATGAATGAATTTGGTGTGGTGATTTTGTGATCCACAATGTATTTTAACACCTTTTCAACATGAGATGACCATGGAGGCTTTTTGCACTTTTTCCATATCTATTTGATTGTGCTTTCAGAAACTGTAAACAGGGACACAATAACAGCCTTCCGTCTGCAAGGAGCCTTGCTCTGCATTATTCATACATTTCCTTCCTGTTTCATACACTTATATCAGTCCTCATTCAGGCAAAATTCATGTTAAATGATTCACACTCTCTTTCTCTATATGTGTTTTTCTCCTTTTTTCAGTCTTTGAAATAGGAATGAGAAGAAAAAATGTAAAAAAAAAGAACCTGTGATAAGACTTCTCCCTTTTTCCATCTCCCTTCTTCAGTCAGACCCATATCTTCACTGACATTTATATCTGGTTTCTTGATTTCAGTGTGCCTGATGCAGAACAAAATGGAGCAGAGAAGCTATCATTATCAAAAAGTGTCATCAGTATTGTCCTGTTATGCACTGCTTAATCCTAATTTCTGAGATTAAAGAAAGACCACCACTCCCCCCATCTGTGTATCTTTTTTGCCCCTGCTAGAGATCTGTATTATCTCCTCTTTCTCCTTTCTCTGCCCTGCCCTCAGGACATTTGCCCTGAGAAGCTTCCACACCTCCATTAAGAGCATTCGAAGAATATTAGTGGCAATTGCTCCAGGGCTTTTCACTTGCTGGGTGCTGTGCTGTTCTGTCTCGCTACTTTCATTACTTGATATTCATACGGGACTAACAGAAGGGCCAGTAAGAAAGCATGGCTTGTGGCATTCTGTATAAAGGGATGAATCTCAGCTTTGTGGTTAGCCTTTTCCGACATGCATACGATGCAGCTGAATGCCTTAACCCACAGTTGCCTGACTGTAACTCTCCAATATTACATCAAGAAATGACTGAGGTGCTGATGATTAGGTTGAAGGAAGTAACCAGGGAGAGTGGTAGGGCTGGCGTGAGCCTCTCTGATTGCTGGGGCTTCTCTTCACTGGCACATCAGCATGCCCCACAGGGAAGCTATCAAAACCCAGGATGATTTTAGATTGAATTTTGCCAGGGTCCAAGACTGCATTTTTCTATCTAAATGTGGCTAAAAGGTTGCAATGATTCCTCTTGGAGCAAAAGTCCCTACTGTCATCTATGAATTATGCCATGCTCAACACGCTGTAAAGCACTGCATCAGGGATGTACTCTAAATGCACTAAGAAACTGAAATTACTGCAGAATGCACTAAATAGACTTTCTGTGTGGGAATTACCACTGCTCGCCAAACTGTAATGGGTGGCCATTGCTTCTCTTGGGGAATGTGAAATGTTTGGTTCAATAGAGCCCTGAGTGAGACCGGTGTAACTGAGAAATCCTGCAGTGCCATAGTCAGCAGAGGCACTTGTGCTGATGCCCTGCATGTACAGGCACGGGGGCTGAGTGCTCCTGGCAGGGCAACCCGCATAAAAGAGTCTTAGTTTGGGATTTTTTTCCTCTTACTGGTCCTAAAATATATTTGTATTTTACCTTTCATCTCTTGCATTTAGGCTCTGCTGCAAAAGCCATCTGCTTTACTGGATTTCTAGAGCAGGAACATTCCTGGTGGAACCAGGCAGTTTAGTCCCATTATTCTCTTACCTTTTCTTTGAAATATGCCTACATCAGAGGCTTATGGGGAAGGTGGAGACACATCATTGAAGACAGATGGCTTGAGTACAGGAATGCTTTTGGTGATATAGATAGTAGTTTTCAGTTATAGGATTCTGTTTTGTGGAGACTTTGAAATGTTGCTGAGAAATTATCCTTTGTAAGGATTTTCAGTATATGTACTTGTTATCTAGAAATGGAGCAGGTGTGGCTTTTTGCACTGAGAAAATTAGGGAATCAAGCAAGCAAAAAAAGACTGATCTGAATGCTTTTTTTCTGATATTGATAGTAAATGCTCTTTCATCTTTCTCATAGTCTTCCTGTTTAAGCCTTTTGAAACAATGTGAACATGTCCTTGTGGTCTTTACAGCTTAGACACCTGTAAGCATGTCATGGTGCTTTTCTCCATTAGCCAATTTTTCTAGCAGCATCAGCCAAAGAAACTGTCTGGTGCCAAGGAAGCTGTGTAATTGCGAAACTGTGAAGCAAGACACACCAAGAGGAATGAGAATTGTTTTTTCCCCTCCAAACCCTGCCCCATTCTGTGAAACTTCATTTTCAGAGCAATGTTTATCCTGGCAGCTGGGTAAACTCACTTGGGCTTGGCCTTGCTGGACTGTATCAATTAGTCCTAATCTCCATTGCTCAAGATGCACGTTACTGAGCGACTTCTTGGCTCAGTTCAGGTTAGGACCAGCTTCATGCTGCCACCACTGATGGGTGGAATAGTTTCCTGGCCCTGCCTGTTTCTGCAATCTGTGCAGCCGGCTATTTCTTTGGGGTGAAGGGGCAAAGGTGACATTTGTGATTCTTTGTCTTCTCCCCTCCACCCGCCCATTCCATTTTTGCATTCAGAAGCCTCTAGGGACCCAAATCCATCTTTTGCATGGTGCGCTGATCCTGGGAAAGGGAGAGGAGGGACTGCAGCCTAATTTCCAGGGGAACTGCACTGCTCATCAAAGGGACTGTATCCAGGCAACCCACTTCCCCTGCCTGAGACAAGCATATACAACTGGGACTTTGGAAAATGAAGAATCAGCTACTGTAAAGAGCAGGCGGCAGGGAGGTGTGTGTGGGGGTATGGTGTAGATGGGAGCCATGTTATTTTGAGCAAGTTATTTCTGCCCTGGCATCAGCATGACACTGGTGAAGCCATCCAGCTGCTGCTTTCTGGGTCCCCACTGACAGAAAAGAAACGAATGGCTTCTTCATCCATTCACAGGACCAGGATGGGTAAAAGGTTTCCCCAGCTGCTTGTAGGAGCCATTCCTCAGCTGCTGCAGGCAGAGGAGAGTGCACTGTAACCCTGCCTCCCAAGGCACAGTAAGAGAAATCCTATATTCTTTGGAAAGCTCAAATCTTGCACACGTTAAGGAACAAACTCGCACCTATATGAACAGACACACCAGCACATGGAGGCAGAGATGCCATGAGCCCTTGGAGCACTCCATGCTCAGGTCCTCCAATGCCAAGCACCTCAGGCATTAGTACCTTATTTATTTCCTGCTTGACAGCTGCTTTGCTGTCACCAGGTGCAGGTGAGTTTTACATCCTGGATTCCTGCTTTGACCAAAGTCCTAGGGTTTGGGCCCAGCTTCAGTCCTTACCTGATGTTTTACCAGCCAGGAGCCAGGGCAGGCTGCGGGCAATTCTGCAAAGCACAGGAGAAGCCTCTCCATGGTGGGTGTCTGGATTCTCTCCCTAAAGACTAACACTTGTCCTTCTCCAGAACACAGCACCCTCCCATGTGCCAGCTGTTCATCCTTCACTGGCAACTCCCATTTGATGGGAAGGTAAGAAGTGTGTCCTCCAAGTGGAGCTGCCTACATGCCTTCTCCTGATGCCTGAAGGACGTGGGCCTGGCTTTGACATGTAGGGACTCCCCAGGGGAAGAGGAAGCCAGCAGCCATTTGGTGAGAGATCCTCCAGGCTTGCAATCTGAGGGAAGTAAAACTGCTCTCCTTTCCTGTTTCCTCTTTTTCTCAGCCGTGCTCCAACAGTGCACATCCTCCTTCACCTCACTTAGTCCCATTTGCATACCACAACTCTCCTTATCCTTCCTGCCCATCTCTTTTCCTGCTCTTTCTTTACTCTCTCCTATTTCCTCCTCCATCTCCATGACATGCTCTTTCACATCGGAGTCCCGTTGCCCTGTCTGTACGGGCTGCTGGCCTGCTTCATGAGCAGAGCTAGGTTAGGAGGGTCTCCTACCCACGGCCCAGGCGTTTCCTGACCTTTCAAGTGTCTCTCTCAAAGGACCTCCTCCATTGCCTGCCGTTTAACTTTTTTTCCTGTGCTTTCTAACCTGTGACTGAGTAGCTCAAAAAGTGCCATTTGCCAAGAGGGGAGAAATAAGCGCCGGGGCAGAGGTGGGGGGCTTGGAACGAGCATTAAGGAGCTAAAAATAACCATAGGTCAACCCTGAATGAGCCTGAGGCACTTCTCCTCCCCCAGCCCGCAGCTGATGTCGCAGTCAAAGAGAGGACAAGCAGCCATGAAGAATTCACTCTGTCTTCAGCAGCAGCTCCTCTCCCTTCCCTCAGGGCATCCCTGCTGCCAGGATCGGGATTGCCACACTGCTATAGAAAGAGGAAAACAAAACAAATGAAAAGGAATCTGCCCCAAAATAACCTCTCTGCCTCCTGGCACCCAGTCAGCCACAGAAGTTTTGTGAATCGGGAGCTGTTAGGCAGGAAAAGACCTATTAGTTCCCATCGACTCTTCAACCTGGAGGGTGGAAGAAGGAGAGGTTAGTGCCAGATTATCCCCTCCAGCCTGTTTCAGTCAAGTGTATTCAGACAGGAAATTCTCTTTAGACCTAATACACAGGGACACAGCTCTCATCAGCCTCTGCTTTGAGCACAGTAGCAGTGAGGTCTGTCATGCCTTCAGGGGTCCATCCAGGTCTGATTTGGGACAGCATACAGGGATTGAAGTGATGACAATTACGAAGAACCATGACATAATATCTGGTGTTTGGTAAGATCCAACTAAGGAAATAAAAAAGGATAAAGACTTGATATATTTTGATTGTTCTAACCCATGACTTGTGTGAGTAACAGTTTCACCAGCTTGTATTAACGTTTAAGAAGGAGTAAGAAACACAAAGCAGAAGTGTTTCTAACATGGCCAGGGAAATGGCAGTAGTACTATTAATTTAAACACATTACAACTAGTATTTTACAAACCTGCATTTAAGTGTAAAGATTGCAGAGGCCAGTACTCAAAAATAAAGAGGTGAGAAATGCATGTGCAGCAAACTAGTCCTTTATTCTCCTTTCCCTTTTTTCAGACCCTTGCCTATTCAGTACACCAGGCATCCTAAAGTGTTCAATGAATGAGGACATCATGAACCTTCCTTCCAGTCCACTCCAGTGAATTGAACCAAGCTCAGATTTCAATGTCTAGTTTCCCTGTCCAGCCTTCCTGCAACCTGAGTTTATGAGCAAGGGATTTATTACCATGAGAAGTCTTGATGTTTTTTCAAATGTATGTACTACTGAAGACAGTGGTGCACACCTTGCCAGCAGATTTCACAGCCGTAAGCTGACAGACGAGAAATGTCAGCATGCAGATAAAATGAATTCTGATCCAGATCCATAGGAAGTGCTTCCATGGTTGTGTATGCTTTTCCCAGCTTCATCAATGTTCCTGTGACCCTTCAGCTGTCACTCACCTACTTCCCCATCCCTCTTGCTATCTTCTACATTGTCTTCTTGCCTGGCCCTGACATCCAACTGCTGGTTCTCTCATGCTCTGAAACCTTACAGAGAAAACTTAAAATAGGAACCAAAGGATACTAGCTGGAAGGTGGGAGGGTGGGAGTGAAGGCAACAGCAATTAGAAGCATGATCACATAGATTTGCCATCTATGATGCTACATGCTGGGATTCACTTAAAGGTTTGGGGAGATTTGCTGATGTACCTATATTACAAAATGAAAATATATCAGCAGCTCTGCAGTGGGGAGAGGAAGTGGGTGAGCTCCTCACAATTTTTGTTAATTTCCCTCCCCTTGACAATAAAATGAGAAACAATAAAATTGGCTACAGAGTTGGCTACTTCCCGTGTGTCATCAGCCTGCTGGGCATTGCTCAGCCATGGAGGAAAACAGTCTCTGCACAGGAAGTTAAGACAAGCTGAGACTTCCTGGCTTGCAGAGTGAGGACATTTCCACTGTGTTCCCTGAACACTTCCCTAATGGTCCTTCTGACACCTGTGCACAGGCACTGACATGATGGAAATATGAGGGAAACTGGACTAAACACATGCGAGGGCTTGTGGACAGATAACCCACCTTGTACACCTCTTCAAGCAGGGCTACCTTGTACAGAGCACAGAGAAGGGACAAAATGATCCAGTAGTCATGGCGAGGGAGATAAACTGTATGGTGAACAGGCCTAGAGAGGACCCAAGAGAAGCATGTGGAGACTCATCAGAAAAAAACAGGAACAGTTCAGCTAGCATTTCCCAGGACTGCTATTCTGCTGGGAACCACGGGATGAATGGAATTGTCTTCTGATCATATTTTCCAATCTTGTGACCAACTAAATTCAGGCACCAGTTTAAAATATAGTCTGCAGGATGCTCTTACAAGATGCTTCCTTAATTTATTCTCTCTTGTGTTTTAAGGGGTCTTCTACTCACAAGAAAGTACTGTTTGACATGGCTGGGGAAGTGGAGAGCTGAAGCCAAGTCTGTGAGAAAAACCCTACTCAGCAGCAACTTTATTTTTTTGTTCCCAGCATCTGAAACTGGAAGGCTGCCATTCTCTTCCAATCCGAGAGCACAAACCAGACCAGAGTTTTCCCTCTGCAAATGCCATTAAGATACCACTCTTGTCTTTTTTCAGAAAGGCAACCTGAACTGTATCAATGAGGAGTCTGATGTCCAGCAGAGAAGTGTGACTCATTCTTTCTTTGTCACAGTCACAAAAGCCACAATAGGTCACGTTGTCCCTGATGGCAGGAGACAGGAGAGGGTGACCCAGAGGGTCATCCTAGAAAAGGCTTTCTTCCAGTCCTGTGTTCCTTGCCCAGTGAAACTGAGAGAGGAACAATGTTTTCAATGTTGAGAGAGAGAATCAAGAAATTTGAATTTGTCCCTGCCTCACCACTGACTGTATAGGGTTTAATGTATCCCTTCTGTTACTTTAACCTGCAAAACATAGACAGTAAAATGCACTAAACACAAGGAAACTGTAGCATTTAATGAATGGATAATTGTATATCTTGGAAACAATGTATACATTTATAATTACCTGAAAAGATCATTCTTTATTACCATCAAGCTTTGTAAAGCAGTTTGATTGCTCAGAAACAAACCTATGACACACAGCTAGCCACACGCATTATTAAACTATCAGTTCACTCTACTATTCTATATGCCACCGTATTTATAATGTGCCAGTTGCTTTGGTTTCTAGGTAGGGAATGCACAGTAATGAAGTCAAATTAATGAAATGCAGTACTTTACACTACCTACTTCTAATTAGAAATGCTACAGATGTTTTCCAAAATTATATTGTTAGCAAAACAACATATGGCTTGCCTTGCTCACAAGCTTTTCAATGCTGCAGTTGGTAGTATGGTTTTGGATCCCCAAGACAAAAAATGTCACATAAATATCAATGCAAAAGTATTTCAACAGTTGTCTCACCAACAAAAGCCTCAAGGCTTGCTGTATACTTAGCATAGTTGTTTATTTATTACCTTTAATATTTTTATTAGCACTGTTTTTAAAAAGTAAATTAATACAACATATTAATTATGATTACAGATTCTCTGATATATTTCCTTTAAGAGGGGAATGGAATCCCAATGTCTAACTCCTAGTTTGGGTAGTTAATTTCTACATTCTCCCACTTCCTCTCCAGTTTCAGTTGCATTCCTCCCTTCCTTAAAAGACAAGGCAATGCTGCTACATACTATGAAATAATTGTCACATTCAGCTTTAAGAATGACTGGATTTCAGCAATGGGATAAGCAATTTCTGTATTTTTACTCATCAACACTTGGCATATTTCAAATTAAAATACTTACCTAAAGAGTTACTTTTCAAATATTAGCTCTTAGTAAACCTTATCCCTCTCTTTTCATATCTTTCTAGTCCAGATCCCCTGGTCTAACTGGGAGGGAGGGTTATGGAACCCAAAAGTGGCTTTTAGCTACTTAAACACTAGTAGAGGGGCAGCTAGGTGAGGGTCAGTTCAGCTCCTGCGCATTGTGCCAGTGGCATTACTTACCTGGGACAGGGCAAAACTAGGAAATGGGACCTGCAGATCTGAGCCTGCGTGGGTCAGAGGAAGGGAAATCATCAACCAAACTAAGACTGGGAAGCACAGTTGCAGGATGAAAGGGCAGCAGCTGTAACAACTGCTGATTTCTGGAGGCAGTTTTTAACTGCTGGTTTGAGAATCAGCTGTGATTTCCACAGCCACATCTACCAAACTGGACTGAACCACCTCCAGCACAGAAAAAGCCTTAGGGAGGAGAAGAAAAGTTTAATTAATTAATGCTTGTAAAATGCTTTGAGACCCTCAGATGGAACACACTAGAGAAGTAGAAGGACTTAATTATTTTTACCATTGATATTGGGGGCGGGGGGTGTTGGTGATATTTTCTTCCTATTGAGATACTAAGTCCTGCCATTCTTTTTGAGTTGGATCTACTCTGCATATTGTATCCGAGACTGAAGAACAGCTGGAGAGAAATGGTGAAATGATAATCTCACGGACTTGGTTTGTAAAAACATCTTTTCAGGGATATTTGCTCAATAAAGTTGGACAACTTTATGTCAGACCTGCCATTAAACAGGCATTGGGCTATGGCATGAGCACACCTTAAAGCAGCCACTGAGTTGCACCTTTGTCTCCTGCCATGGCAGTTCTTTTTCCTTTATTTCCCTTTACATGATTTTGCAACAGGAAACACAGTAATTAGCCAAACAGCAGCAAAATATTCATACAAAATATTCATATCAGAGCTAACCCCCTGAAGCAGCACAAGAAGACATTGGCTAGTTTAGCAGAACAGGAAAACAGACTCCAGATCCTTTCACATTCATGTCACCATGTCCACCTCAGTCTAGATTGATAGTTGCAAAAATGCCATTTGACAGTTTTTGGCACGCTGGGTAGAATGAACTGGTCAAGGGAAGGATGGAAAAATCTCAGCTGAGTCCCACTGGGACAAGTATCAACACTACCGATGGCACTGCTTGCCAGCTCAGAAAGAGGCCATCACATTCCTCAGAAACATTACTTCCAAGAGGGCAGGAGGAATAATGTCAGAGCCATGTTAAAGAAACTTGCCCTGTCCTGCATGTACCTTTTAGACTCCAAAATTAACTGAGTGCCTTCCATGAGAAAAACACGAACTTTAAAGAGCAGAGGAGAGACAGTAGATATCAGCCAGACAGGGAAAGTGTTATTTGCAGGCATCATCCTAAAAGTAGAAAAGAAATGGGAATTACTGCTAGTAACAATCTGTCATAACTCAGTGTTACTAAAATACGTCTGCACCGCAGCACTGCATCCATCCCTGGTGATTTGCTATACTCAGCATAGCTCATTTGGAATAAAATGTGGCTAGATAGAGGAAGCTCACTCTCAAAGTTACAGTATCTTAGACACCTGGCGTCCTCCTTATGACACCTGGGCACTACCTTGTCCTTGACATATTTTTCCTTATGATACCCTGATAAAATGCCCCTTCAGGTGTTCTTTCAAATGCTGCAGTCGGTGTGGTTCTTGCTGCAGTTGCACATGTACCTCATGTAAACAAGTCTGGATTTTTTAATTGTTTTGTTTAATTGTGTTTGGCATGGCCATGCACGAACCATGTGATTCTAGTACTCTGAAGTAGGGCAAAAAAAGCAGAGCAGCTGAAACTTCACTCATAGTCTGATGGCTGTGTTAGATTGCAGTTGTGTCAATGCAGTCACAAGGCCTGTGCGAAGTATAATGTCTCAAAGAAAAACAGTTATCATGGGGTATGTAACTTCTTCTGCTGTTTCTGATAGGAATGCAGGACTGGCTCAGAACAATGCGAAGAAGTAGTATCCCTGGTATCACTCAAACAGAGATTGGGATAGATCTCTCCCAAAGATGGAATTGGCTCTGACAGCAATATCCAAAGCCTAATGCTGAGAAAAGGTGAGCAGATTTCCCATGAACCACGAATTTGAATAGTGGCATGTCCTGAATGCACATGGACTGGCCCCTTTCTCCTCCTGTTCCATCCTGCCATCAGACAAGGGAATCACTGAGATCTGTTGCTGAAAGAGAACAGAGGTGTGTTGCAAAATAATGGAAGTAAAACCAAGGTCCTAAATTTGCAGTGAAGATTCCCTGAACTTTATCACTTTTAATAAAGTGTTAATCCACTTTCTGATATTCACTGGGAAGGTTAAATGAGTGAACAGAGAGAGAACTCACCTGATCTTTGTCTACAGTCCCTTATTGGGATCCATATCTGATAAATTCTGTGTGTTACATGGGCTAGACAACCCTGTTTTTTTCTACAAGGTGCAAGACCACACCAACAAAGCCTCTCTGAAGTTTTTTGGTACTGCAGAAGTCCAAAACAGAGTAATTCGGGACTCACATTTTCCTTTCATCTATAGTAGCTGGATGATATGGATCAGGAGGATCCTAGAGGCTAACAGGGTAGCAAAATGCACAGGTTAAATTTTTGAACCTCAGGCACAGCAGCAATAGTCAGACATAACCAAAGTGCTGTCTAACTACCACTATGGCAGAAGGAGCAGAAGGAAGGCCCCAGCCACATTCCTCAACTGGAGCACAGGAGCATTCCACAGCTCCTACACAGCCACATTCACATGCAGGCACATAAACTGAAACTACAGTTAGACCATTTTATTAGATGAAGAATTGAAGCACGGAGGAAGAGATACCCAGATGCCAAAAGTATTTAGACACCTCACAATGAAGACAGATGCAAGCTGGCATTTTCAGAAAACACTGTTCAGCAGCTAAGAGATCAGTAAAAATTTGCCCTAAAGCAGCCTACAACCAAGCACAAAATCACAGGGGTTAAAGACAAGGAGAGGTCACCACAGGAACAGCAAGATCCTGGGTGTCAACTGCTCCATAGGAAGAACGTTGTGCACTCTCCTCTCCTTTGGTAAACATGAGGTGGTATGAGGCAGCTCGTCGATCAACAAAAGGCGAGCAAACTGTTTCAAGTTTAATGTGGCATAAAGGAGTGTAAATGGATGTGCTGCTGCTTAGTCTCTGGATACAAAGACGACTTACAAGCACAGCATTACAGTTCCTAGAAAGAAACCCAACAAACTCAGAAAATAAAACATTCTGACCTACTTTCACTTCCATTAACCTACTCCTTCCTTAAAAGCTTAGGTAGATACATTCATTTGTTGCTAGGCTCTCAGCAGCAGGATTCGAAGTTCAGGGATGCCAGTTATGCTCAGCAAAGGAGCATGTTATGGTGGCCTGGATACAAAGACCGTATCTCTCAACCCCACCCTCACAAAAAAGAGAGCTGATAGCTTGAATTATTCTGCTGCTCTCAGTTGACCTCAACATTTGTGAAAGCCTGTAAACAGACAGACTTGTCTCCAAGCACCCAGGACAAAGTCCACTAAACCTTCATGGGTCACAGCTAGGCCTTTCAAAGCTGGGGGCACCACTGAACTTTGGCTAAATCAGATTGACCAACTCATCAAGAATGAATGTGATAATATGAGTGTCTGACTTACCAGGGAGATAGATGTGTAGCGGATGAAGGTGGGGCTATAAAAGCAGATGTACTTGACCCTTCTTCCAGGGTCCTCTGAGTACTTTCAATTCACACCCTGTCTGAGAGATCTGGCCTCGAGGATGGGAAGGCTAGAGGAGTTGCACAGGATTTTAAAAACAAAGTGTGTTTGTAGTTCCACTAGAGCTGAATCCAGGAAATGTCATTGTTCACAGCATGACCCCTGCAGCCTGCTTTGGAGACAGTGACCTCTGCCACACCGTGACAGAGCTCAGCTCTTAGGTTCAGCTTAATCCTGACCTCCAGCTCCACCTTTTAGCCCCCAGCTTCCCAAATCGCTTTGACAAGACACTGAACTCCTGACCCACAGAATCCCCTTTTATCCCACTCCTTATCCCCCTCTGTCTCCACCTATCATTTCATCAGTCTGAGCTCTGTCAAAGCTGCTCGCTCTGGATCTGTGACACCATTCTTATTCCAGTACTGAATGTTAGTATTAACGATACCATTCGCTTCAGTAAACTTCTCTGTCTGACCATTGCCAACTCTCCTTGACCCCAACAATACCTGGTTTTGTCAGCCACACTGATAGGTTAAACTACACCCCTCCCAATCTCGAGTGCTTCTGCAACTGCAATTCAGGGCTCACCCTTCCTCCAGCTGTGTTGATGCACCTCCCTCCTAAGAGGCTCTCAGCATACTTTATTCATAACAGCTACAGCCTGCAAAGATGCTGAAACAGGAAGCCAAATGACTGCTGTGCGACCTTGGGAATGCAAATTCCATGTGTTTGTGAAGTCAAAGCAAGCCATTTCCTTCCCCAGTCCCTCCTCCCTCCACAGCCGTGCAAGCCACAGCTAATGGGAGAACACAGAGGCACACACAAAGCTTTGCCGATGCTAATTGCAGGAGCTGAGGCCCAGTCATCCTGTTGACTAATTTGTCAGCCCCTGCTGACTCAGCAATCTGGGGGACAGTTTCTCTCAAGTGCTCAAGTGCATTGGGAAGTAAACGGTTCTTATTGTTCTTGCCTTCCCTTTCCTTCCCTGTCTGTACTTATGGACAATTCCTGCCCCGGGCTTGACCTTGGCTGCAGCAGTGACTGGAGGGCTGGGATTGCCATGGCTGGTGGGCCTCTCATTAAACTCTAATGGAAGGAACAGGCTCAGTGGCGGTAGGGGAGACAGTGGGGAATGTGTGACCTGATCTGGAAATAGCATGTGCATGAGCAGGCCAAGGCAGAGAGGAGAGGGCTGACCTGAATTATGTGTGTTTTGTGTCATAAAGGCAAGTGAGATCAACAAGCCAGGCACTGTCTGGAACAATTGTCCCTACACCTGCCTGAAATATGCAGGTACTTCCTCAGTGAGCACTGCCTCTGCCCTTTGTTTGAACAGCAGATCTGGGCATGAGCCCAGGCAAAAGTCCTCTGTCCAAACAGAGAAAATGCTGCTGGTGAACTGCAGATGACACGGGAAGAGGCGCAGGCTTCTCCCCCAGGCAGTTCAAGGAGAACAGCACCGCAAAGGCACAGGTGAGACAGCCCATATAGCACACGCACGTCTGCCCCAACACACAGCTGCCAAAAACCTGTACATCCACTCACTGCCCCACAGCTGCGTGAGCCCATGCACACTTCTGTATAGCACACACCCACATGGAGGGAGAAACGCTGCCACGCGCTAACAGATATCCCAGATGCACCCATTTATTTGTACTTGGGGCTTCTCTATGGGCATACTGGCATGGCTCTGTCCTGAGCATACCCATTCACGTGTCCAATTCTGCCCACGGGCCTGACTCAGTCCATCCCTGGCTGAGTTGTTCTATCAGTGCTGTGAAGCTTTGACTCAGCTGATAGCAGAAGAGTCGCATCTTTTCTTGGAGACTGGCAAGCAAAGTGCATTTCTGCAGTCACTGTGGAGGGAGTGGTATGTATGCATAATCCTTGTTGGCAGAATGGTACAGCCAGGGATTCAGTTGAAGTTTCATCTGGAGCTGATTAAATAATTCATCATCAATAATATTGTGAATTTTGGCAATATTTTCACTGAATAAATATTCGCAAATGCATTTCCATTATTTATCCAACTTTGGCTCTGTCCCATTCCATTTAATATGCAGCTCTATCAGACTTTGCTCCCAGGTAGAAAAATAAGCTGGATCCTGTAAGACATGTGGATCCCAGCAAGTTTTAGCAAATTTTCACAATCAGCAGGTGGCATTTATCTAATTGCCTCTTTGTAAAAAAGAGTTTTGCTATGCAATGTTTTCCTAACCAGTCTGGGAATCTCAGAGGTGTTTATTAAGAGGCTAAGGTGTTTATGGTATGTACAACTTCTGTCTGTGCATTTTCCTGAAATTATTTATTTTGTAGCCTCTCAGAAATAGCGATTTTGCTCTTTTTCACTTTGACCTGTATGCCCTGCTGATTGTAAATAGACTGTCTTGAACACATGACTCTTCCTTTGAAGAGTATCCTGTGTGTCAATAACATGAGCTCTGAAGACAGCAGGCATGTTTCTTTCAGGGTCACTGTTTTGAGAAAGCCTGAGAAAACAAAACTTCTTCTCTCTTTCTCCTGCTGCCAAACCAGATATGAAACAAAACTTTACAGGATAGTCCTGTGCTTTCTTCTAAACATCATCCGCATGGCCTGCACTGTTCCTGACTTGCAGGACTCTAGATCATTGTTAGGCTGTTAACGAATTTGCTTTTATTCCAGACTTTCTGAAGTTTATCTTCTCCACCTCTTTCTGTCCATCTCAGTTTAGTTACAAATCTCTCCCCTCCTGGGAATTTTTCTGCTCTGCTAGTGGGTCTGAATCCTTTCATAAGGCTCATAAAGAGCTCAGGGACTCCTGAGAGGTTCAGAAGTCTATAATGAATAACTCAAAAAATAATCATTCAGTAGCACAAAAATACCGAGAGGCTCTAATTTCTATTGAAGAGAAATCACATAAATGGGGTGCTTCTAACCCAAACCCATTTTGAAACAGGATGTTCCAACAAATCACTGGAAGACTTTTTCAGAGATAAAAATGTTCTCACTTTCCACACATCTCCTTTACTAAATGTTTCATCTAATTCATTGCAATCTCTCCATATTAGGCATAATACCAAACACTAAAATATATCAGATAGAGAGAAAGATGAGAGTGATGAAGTTGGGACCTGAATTGTCACAGAATTACTTTATAATGTTAAATTGTACTTATGGCCACAGTCCCATAACAGTGGATATTTGTCACAGAGAGAGACAGACCCGTGGTCTTGGCTATACTCTATGTATGTGTTAAATCCAAGGACAGAGGTGGCCTTAAACCACCTTTGGTGGCACCAGTCATGGGGTGCTGGGCTCTCTGATGTAAATTAGAGCAGCTCAATGCATGTCACTAAAGGGGATTGATTTTTTTCTGAAGATATTGTGAATCAGTCACACAGACAAGTCCCTTTACCTTGGATGGATTCTCATGGCCTGGCAGTAAGACAGGTGTCACAGCACCTCTCTCTGTTTGGAGGAGTAAGACACTCCAGAAGTCAGCCTAGGGTCTAGGCTAGGGACCCATTTATTCACCACCACAGCCTGGCAACCGGCACCTGCTTGACCAGCTTCAGAGAGTGAAAGTGCTAAGCTCATTGGACTGCTTTGTAAATCAAGAGTTAGAGCAGACCAGGCCTGTAATATCTTTTATTCGTACTGCAAAACGTGTTACAGTTTTCTGAAGAAATGTTAGCTTTTGTTTCCTTCCCTAACAACAGAGGATGTTTCTCTAAGGCATGAGGAACTCATGGAAAAGGAAAGCACTGCCTTTTTTATTTTAATGTGGATACTTTCATTTTATCTATGAAAGAAAACAGCTTCTTCAACCACTATTTTCTCATGTGGAAATTATGAATGCTATCAAAAATTTGGAGTCCAACAGAAAGAAATTAGGACATCACCCTGAAATGCTACTGTCTCTTTTTCTTTCTCCTTCTCATTTTTCGTAGAATCATAGAATCATAAGGTGAGAAAAGACCTCTGATATCATCAAGTCCAACCATACCTGTCCCCTTCCTAAGCCATATCCCTAAGAAACTCATCTATTCACATTTTAAACACCTCCAGGGATGGCAACTCAACCACCACCCTGGGCAGCTGTGCCTATGCCTGACAGCCCTTTCAGTGAGGAAACTTTCCTAATGTCCAGGCTAAAGTTCCCCTGGTGCAACTTGTGGCCATTTCCTCTAGTCCTATCACCTATCACTTGCGAAAAGAGACCAACACCCACTTCACTACAGTCTCTTTCAGACAGTTGTAGACAGTGATGAGGTCTCCCCTCAGCCTCCTCTATTCCAAGCTAAACAACCCCAGTTCCCTCAACCACTCCTCATAGGACTTGTTCTCCAGCCCCTTCACCAGCTTTGTCGCCCTTCTCTGGACATGCTCCAGCACCTCAATGTCCTTCTTTTACTGAGGGGCCCAGAACTGAACACATCACTCAAGGTGCAGCCTCACCAGTGCTAAGACACTATCACCTCCCTGGTCCTGCTGGCCATACTGTTTCTGAAACAGGCCAAGATGCCATTGGCCCTCTTGGCCACCTGGGCACACTGCTGGCTCATATTCAGCCGCTGTCAACCAACACTCTCAGGTCCTTCTCCGCCAGGCAGCTCTCCAGCCATTCTTCCCCAAGCCTGTAACGCTGCATGGGGTTGTTGTGTCCCAAGTGCAGGACTCTGCACTTGGTCTTGCTGAACCTCATCCCATTGGCCTTAGCCCATCGATCCAGCCTGTCCAGATCCCTCTGCAGAGCCTCCCTTCCTTCAAGCAAATCAACACTTCCACCCAGCTTAGTGTCATCTGCAAACTTGCTAAGGGTACACTCAATCCCTTCGTCCAGATCATTGATAAAGGTATTAAACACAGCTGGACCCAGCATTGAACCCTGGGGAACACCACTCCTGACTGGTTTCCCACCGGGTTTAACTCCATTTACCACCACTCTTTGTGCCTGGCCATCCAGCCAGTTTCTTACCCATGACCCTCCCTGGTACTGAGGTCAGACGGACAGGTCTGTAGCTCCCCGGATCGTCCCTCCAACCCTTCTTGTAAGTGGGTGTAACATTTGCCAGTCGGCAGTCAAGCAGCACTTCCCCACTCAGCCAGGACTGCTGGTAGATGAGGGAAAGGGGTTTGGAGAGGACCTGTGCCAGCTCCGTTAATACCGTTGGGTGGATTTCATCTGGCCCCATAGACTTGTGTGTGTCTAATTGGCCAAGCAGGTTTCTAACCAAATCCTCCTGCACCACTGGAGCTTCATTCTCACAGTCTTCTGGCTCAGGGGACTGAGTATCCCAATGGCATTTCACTTTACTATTAAAGACCAAGGCAAAGAAGTACCTCTGCCTTGTTCTTATCCCTCGTCACTACTGTCCCTTCTGCATCCAGTAAAGGAGGGAGATTTTCCTTGGTGCTCCTGTTGTTTTTAATATATTTGAAAAAACACTTCTTATTGTCTTTCACCAAACTGGCCAGTTGCAGTTCTAGTTGGGCTTTAGCTCTTCTAATTTTCTCTCTACATGATCTCACCTCACCCTTGTAGTCCTCCTGAGATGCCTGCCCCCTCTTCCAAAGCTCATAAACTTTCCTCTTCTTCCTGAGACCAATACAAAGTTCTCTACTCGGCCAAGCTGGTTTTCTTCCCCACTGACTCATTTTACAGCACACGGGGATGGCCTGCTCTTGCGCCACCAGGATTTCCTTCTTGAGGAGCATCCAGCCCTCTTGTGCTCCTTTGTCATTTAGAACTGCCTCCCAAGGAACTTTATCAACAGCCTTCTGAACAGTTCAAAGTCTGCCCTCCGGAAGTCCAAGGTGGCAGTTCTGCTGACCCCCCTCTTTTCTTCCCTTTTCCTCTGCTTCACAGTCCAACATTCTCTTACTTTGTAGTAGGAATCAAGGATTTTAGTAACACAAATTTTAGCGCCAAAGGCTTCTGTAAAACCTGGTTAGTTTGAATCCAGGGCTCTATACCTCCCACTGAGCTTCTATTTTCGTTACTGCTGACATATCCTTCAATCTTGGCATTGGATTAAGCACACAGGTTACCAGATGCTTCTGTCCGCTCAGTGTAAAACTGCATCACTGGATTCCCACCCCTTTTCTTCCATTTGAGTGAGTTGCAGCCTTTCCCTGATCCTTTTTGCATATGTGATAGCTTATCCCAAAACACTTAAATGGTGCATTTTCCCCTTTCCTTGACTGAAGAATGATGTTTCTAAATTATATTCATAGGGCCCATTCTGCTCTGTAACTGTGTAAAATTAAAGGCTTTTCCTGTCTGAACCGGTTTACAATATGCAGGAGTTCTGCTGCTGCTGTCATGGTGCCTAGGAAAGTTTTGGGAAGCACAAGCAATAGGAAACCAGACCCAGCTCTGTATAAGGGACTTTTCTGAAGGAGGGAAAAGGAGCCAGTGCAACTCCTGTGGATTTAGGAAACAGACAAGCAGCTTGTCATGAAAGAAAACAAGCGATTTCACTGGAAACTGCAAGAGCACCAGGCTTTGCAGTCCCCTTTTCAATACCTTGGCTTGAACAGAGAATCAGTCAGCCTCTCCTGCCACTTCCCAAAGGGGCTCAAATGAATCACTAAAGAGCAACGTGAGATATTGCTTTGGGTGACTGTGCTTCTAGTAGTGCAGTGCAGGGTAAGGGTCAGCAGGGAGCTCCCACATGGCTCCACCAGCACTGAAGCAGGGACAGACCAGCTGCACTGCAGAACTGACTTAATTATTCTACACCACCAACCAGCAGCAGGAGGGTCTCATTTAGGAACAGTATCTAGGCACCAAAACAACCTTAAAACACGGGCTAACTCAGACCTTAAAGCCCCTTTCCCCCTCAGTTTTCTCTGAGGGATGGCTTTTTCCTCCTGATTTTGTCTTCCCCTGTTGCTACCCTCCCTGTGTTCCCATACGGCTTGCTCTCTGTGGACTTTTGACAACTCCCACTGCCTCTGGTTTGCCATCTGCGGTTAGTAACATCAAATTCCATCCCACAGGTATGGGCTTGTAAGGGTGATTCTTGGTGAACTCATGTCTACAAATACTTTGAGGTCCTCTTACAGCCTCACTAGAGAATAGTAGATGACTATTTTGATTGCCACTCTCCCTCCCACAGGCCACTTTTCAGGCTTGGGTCAGCGTGACACCCTGCCCAAGGCTCTTGTGCCCTTTACACAGGGACGTGATGGTTCCTGAGCAGAGCCTTCCTCACCCGGTTTATTTCTGTATCAGAGCTGCTGCACACTAGGCTCCTTAAATCCAGTGCAATCCAGGAAGAAGTGATTCCTCCTCTGCCTGCCCTGCTCACAGCAGGTTGTCACCTACTCAGTGAACTGGGCCAGACACCGTGCTGCAGCTTTGCTTTTACTTGGAGAATTACACGCTAAAATGGTTCCTCCTTCCCATCCCCCATATCTCCAGCCACAAAACCAAGCAAAAGCTTGTGAGCTAATCCTATGCAGAGACTTTATTAAATAAACACAACTGGTACTGGTGGCTTGTTTGTTTGGGGTTGCTTTTTTTTTGCATTTGCTATCTTTGGAAAGCTAATCCTCTGGAATTCACCCAGCCATTTCAGTCACCTCCAAATAACACTTACTAATAATCTTAACAAATCCATCTCCTAAGCAGCATCCACCACTGCCTGGCACTGAAGTACACAGAACATCTCAGCAGCTCTGTTTCAGCTGACACCCTTGTTTATCTTGATTGTAAATGAAAAAGAGCACTTGCTCCATACATTCTCAAATCTCCCCAAATGGCTCCTTTGGGCAGTGTGACTGAAAACACTGGGGAAGGAGAAGGCAGTCAGGAGAATGTGATTTGTGGGCTTCCTCTTTTCTTCTACCTGGCTCCAAACCAGCTGCTGAGCACTTCGCACAATGCTGCTCATATCTAGGCTAAGTGAGCCATATTAGATGCATGTGTAGCCATAAACACAGAGAAATTGCTTGATTTCTATGGAAAAAACTAAAGCTCTTCATCAAAATAATGGTCCAAATCAAAGCAGGGGAACCAGGGGACATATACTTTCCACATTTTTGGTGTCCAGTCTGGTACTTATGGAAAGAGATGGGGTGTCAGGACATAGAGATTCTGTTCTCTCACCTATTTCACTGACCCTGTGTGCGAAGTTGTGACAAGCAATAAAAGCAGAAATCCATCAGGCATCAAGACTGGATCATAAGCACTGCATGTGTCCAAAACTGCAAACCTAACTCTTCTTACGTCCGACAGCCTAATTTAGGGTCCCTGAAAACTATGCAGGGCTCTTGTTTTTAACGTTGTATTCCCCCCGGTGCCTGCAAACCCTCACTCCTTATGGTGCTGAAGAGCTCAGTGCTGATCTCATGCTGAACAGGCTTCCTCCACTTTGCTCCTGAAGAACTTCAAACAGGCACACAAGTTCCTATCAAATGAGTCTTCACACTGGGACTCCTTCAATAAGAGTCTCTGTATCCTTCAAAACAATTCTGTAAGAGGCACTGCTCTGCTTAAGTATTACTAACCCCTGGTGTTACTGATGGGAAAATTAGAGATCAGTGTGAAATGACTAGTTTAAAGCAGACAGACCAGTGACAAATGAGGTACCAAGGTGGAAAAAGGACTGAAGATTTCTTGCATGTAGATCCTCAGTCTGCACAGACAGACCGCTTTGAAGTTCTTAAGTTTAATGATTTAATCACAGCTCTTTATATGCTCTGAAATATCTGGATGACAGACATTGTGTATATTACCACTTTAACTCATCTGTATGCCTCATTTAGAGTGGCTGACACTAGAGGTAACTTCCTTATTGTGTCACTGCTGAAATCTAATGCTCGCTACAGTCTGGCTCCACTTTTTCTGACTGATTTTCAGTACTCTCTGTTTCACAGGGGAGGAGAAAGCTCTTGGGAAGGATGCCAGGATCTTGGCCTTGTTTACAGTAATTGAGAAGTGAAGTGGTTCCAAACCTCCACCAACAGAAATTGATGAGAAGTTTGTACCACTGATGCCCTGTAATATTGGAACTGGCATGACAGGGGCTGGGCAGAAAGAAAGAATCCTGTTTCTAATACAAGCTCATCCTTACTTACTGCCATCTCTTCAGAGTCACGGCAAGGTTAAGCCAAACACTAAGAGAATTAAGAGGTTTGCAGTTTTTATTCTACATTAACCATTTGGCCTCACCCCTCCAAACACCCGATTAGGATTTTATCAATTAAACCTTCTTCCAAGACCCTTGTGAGCCATTGGGGAACTACAGATTTTTGGGGAACTTGTTCTGCTTCCCTGTGTTGTGCTCTCTGAGATTGTGAGTGCTGTAGACAGGGTCCAAATGAAGGGGAGAGATGCTAAACCAAACTGCCCACAGGAATTTGCTAGGTTAAGGCCCACTAGGAGTTAAAAAGAAGGAAGACAAGAAAGAGAAGACTGTACAAGAAACATGCTATGAGAAGAGGCCTGACTGTGCAGGCAGGATAGATTACATTTAAAAAAATTGTTATGGGAGCAAGAGTTTGCAGTCTGATGGGGGAAAGTAGAGAAAAGAAAAGAAATGACTGGTAAGAGAAGACAGAAGACTGTAGACAAAAGAGAGAGGAAGGAAGAGAAAAGTCTAATTTTCTTCTTCATTCATATTTCTGAATTATGAAACCCTTTGTCAAGCAAGACATAAACGAAATGTGAGCTATCCCTATATTTCCTTTCCTCTTACTGTGTAGTCAAGGAAAATTCATCTGTGCACAGAAAGAAATGCAACTCCTACACTTGAAAGGACTGAGCAATGCAGACACAGAATGACAGTTAAATATGGAGACACGCAGACACATATGGGCATACAAGCAGACATGAAAAAGAAACAACACAATATCCATGTGCATGCAACAGACCCCTTCCCTAAGATTCATTTATCATGAATAAAAGCAGCAATAAAATCCTTCTATTACTAGAATTTTGCAGTACCAGACCGGCTTAACTGTAAGCCAAACAAAAAGCTTCTCCTTGTCAGAGCTGCGCTCCCTGTGCCTGCCAGCCCAGCATGGCAGCGTGGAAAGGCAGCTGCATCTTCTCCCTTCTCCACCAGTCTTGAGTGCAAACACCCAGCTTGGCCAAGCTCTGCCTTTGCTGTCAGAACATCTTACATAGTACTAAAAAACTCAGCAAGTCTCATATGGTTAAAAGGCTGAAATCACTGCCTTTGACTAATCTTCATTTTCTATTTAAGCTCCCCTCCCCCCTTCTGCTTGCTCGCTGATTACATGCAGCATTGCAAGGCACAAAAGTGAGTTGCATTTTAGCTATGTGTACATGACTCTACAATCTCCAACGTGTGCTTTTCTTGCTGACAAGGTTGACACAGATCCCGAGTGTCGGGTGGCAAAAGCTGCAGCCAGTTTCCCATAAGTCTATTTCTGGTGCAATGCAAGTGCATGAGCGTGGGGCTGGATGTATATTTAACTCCACATGTTTTAATCCAAAGAGGTCAGGAAACAGGAGCACGAATGCTCTTGTTGTGGCAGATGGGAATGTGTTGGATTGCCCACATTGTCAGGCAAGGGGCCCTGGGCCTGGAGGTAGTGCTGACATCATTGTCTCTCTCTGGGTTTTGCCTGGAGCTGCAGACAGAGAAAGCTGTGCGGGCAGTAACCCTTTCCTGCCTGAGCTCCCATCTAGCACACACTTCCACAATCTCCTCTTTGTCACTGTTTCTGCAGTCCCAGCCAACGCAGCCTTCAAAGAAAATTGCTTTGTGCCTGCTTAGGCTCTGATATTTCCCTTCCAAAAGAAATAAATTGGATCAGTTCTTGGGGGAGAAGGTTAAATGTAGTGGGACTGTTGTCACCTCGGCTGTGGAAAAGCACAAGCCCCAAAAGAAAGCCTTGGCATTTATCATTCAAATACATAGAGAGTGATGTACAAGGACACAAACCTGCTGCTGTAAACACTGAAACCTAAGTAAATTTAGGAACTACATAAAAACTTGACATTTAAATACCCTTGACTCAAGGCAATCTTATAAACCCCAGAAAAGGCTCCAGCTGCAGCATCTTCAGTGCTTCCAGTAGATTTTGGACCCTCAAATAATGGCTGAGGTGCAACCAACCGGTCCAGTTATTGTTCTGTTCCACTCTGCCCTGCAGGCACCCCTGTTTCTGATGTCCTTATGCTCCCCTTTCCCTACCTACACAACGGGTCCCCCACACCTCAGCAGAAGTCCACAATGTCATGGGAGTTAGACAGAAGCAGATCCTGGGGGACTCTGCACAACAGAGGATCAAGTGTTAGGTCTGCAGAGAGGCTCTGGCAATGCCAAGGAAGTATGCAAAATAAATCCTATAAATCCAAAAAGTGAGAGCACACAGAAATATTACTTCCATGCTTTACTCCATGCCTTTTAGGCTCTCTAACTGTTTAACTCCACCATCCAGACTGATGTAACAGCAATTTGGAGAATTTGAACCAGTAACACTCATTCAGTAGCTCTTGGGAATCTTTAAAAGCCCCTTTTTCTTGCACATCAGCCCTTTTCTTTACCATTCTTCTCTGTGGTGGCATGGAAACAAGTCATGAAAAAAAGGATTTTGCAGGAAAACAAATTGATTCTGTATTTGCACTTTTCCACAGACAGCAATCCCTAATGATTTGGGGTCATTTTCTCTTGCCCGTTCGTTTTTATTCTAGCAACAGAAAAAAAGATCCTAAAAAAAATACTTGTTTGCTCTTCAAATAACAGAAAGAGACTAACTCCTCTTGCCCCAGTAATGCTAGAGGATCCCACAAAGCACACTGACCTCTCCTTCACTTCCCCCTGTTCGGCCTAGGGATTACAGCAGTCTCAATACAGGCTTGTCCATGCATGGGCTGTGATTCCAAACCACTGCAACATCTTTTATGAATGTAGTTTCAGCCTTATCCACATTTCCTGACTTCTCTGTATTCCTACCAGATGTTGATGTAAAAGTTATCAACATTGTTAACTCTTCAGAGCAGTATTTTTGCATTTTTACCTATGTAGATGACCCTAGAGCAATACCGTTTTATAAAGGAAATAATAGTTTGGTGGGGTGTATGTGTGTGAGATGCAGAGGGGAGTAATAAGGAAGAAGACAATGGTGGTTTGAAATACAACATATTTAGGGGTTTTGTAACAGGATTTGTGAAACTGGTAAATGAGACAGATCTTCAGTCTCACCTGCAGCTCCTCTGCAATATGAATTAACTACTGCCTGAACTCAGGGCTATGCACTTACTCTTCACACGCACATATCCTCCTCTGCTCCATGTGGGAAGGAAGTCACAAAGCAGAGCATATGCTCCTACCTACTCTCGGGGCAACTGGTGGGACAATGGTAACAAACACTGTTCAGATAGTACCAACATGTTCTGTGTAACACACAGTTTGGTGACACAAATGTACACGTCAGTTGCTTGGACAGCTATTTACACATAGCCAATATATGTGCATTAAGCATGGATTCAGTTTGGATGTGCAAGGCTGCTAAGTCCAGATCCCCCAAGTGTCTTCTCCTGTACATGAGACTGCTCCAAGGCTGGGTTGATAAGGTAGGAGGGACTGTAACACTATACTAGGATCAGGAATCTGCCTCTTAGTAAGACCCCTTTGAGGACAAGGGTTCTTGTGCCTGCACATCCTCTGGCTGAAACACAGCATCGTGGCCTCTCTCCACACCCTGTACCAGATGCAGCCTATGAAGATAACTATTGATTGTCCACATTCAGTGCCTCAGGTGACAGAGCAGAAGACAGACCATTAGGAGATGTTAAGAGTGCCTTGGCTGCAAAATAGTGTGAGGCAGGAAACAAACCTGTTAGTCTTGCACCTGGTGTCCCACTTAATAGGTCTCCCTTAGGTGGCATTGGCAAAACCCAGTAAGTTTTAGGAATTCCCTCTGAGCTACAAAAATAAAGCTTTGTGGTGACTGTGAACTCAAAAATCTTCCAGTTTGCCAGGGCTGAGGGCAGTGAGCCACACGGCCCTCGAGTCTGCGGTCATGAAAACACAGCACCCCAAGATCTTCAATGTCTGTCCTGCTCTCAGTATGAGAAACACCCCCACCCCCGGTTTCCCGCAGAGTGGATGTGCATATGCCCGGGGCTTGTGCGAGCATTCCAGTAGTTTGTCTTAATTTCAACGGTGAGAGTTTAGTTGTGTGTGAATCTACAGGCCTAAGATCGAGGAGCGTTTCTGCTGCGATCACCAGAGGGATTTTTTTGCTAGGAAAGAGTTAAGCAGAGTGCCCTTGCTGAGCTCCACGTCTCCTTGCATTCCAGGGTAAATGGTGTTTTGCAGAGCCCGGTTACCTATGGCAACAGCGGAGAGGAATATTGCAGACGAATCTTCTGAATCACAGGATTTACAGCCCATATGTTTTTTCTGCCCTGAAACACTTCCAGCCCTGCTTCTGATGTGAGCTGGGAACCACGAGAGGGCTTTGCAGAGCCATTTAAAAGGCATGTGAGCTGGAAGCAAGGCTTTTTTAATCAAAGGCCGGGTTGAAAAAAGAAAAACATAGCAGAATCCGAGGAGCCTCCAGAATGAGCTGTGCTGTCACGAAGGTACCCAGAGTCATACGTGTCCTCATCAATAATCCCACACTGCTTCGTGGCTCCACTGTAGCTCCCCGAATTTCCAGCCTCACACTCGGCTCTTGTGCAGCAAAATCCACAAGAGGAAGGGGCTTGGAAGTCAGCATAGCCCCAGTCCCAGGCCAAGGGCACTGTGCTGCCTCTGGAGTGATGCCCAGCCTGCACTGCCCTGTGGGCAGCCAGTGAAAGCGGCTACTCTCCAATGTGTGTGTGCGGTGCTGACTTATAGACGGTTGTGTGGGTGCTTTTCATTATGACTTTATAAAAATTTGAATAGGATTCTTTTTAAAGGATCACAACTGGAGAGAGTGCTTTAAGCCTGTGAAGTATTAAGCACATTTATGTAATCATTTGAAAAACGAGAGTACAAATACACGCTTTTGCATATAATTTTGAAATGCCAGTGCCTTTGCTGAAAGAACTGCATCTCATCTCATCTTTTCTGAGAAAATAAGCAGTTCCAGGCCTGGATAAGCTGTGGTGGGGAGATCATCTGGGAATTCAGGAAGCTAGCAGCACAAGCCAAGGAGCTGTGGTTGAATGCTTGAGCAAAGATTCATTTCACCTAAATCTACCCCTCCAACAATCAGGAATCTGGTCTCGGCTCCCTCTGTAGTCAGCAGAAATAAGTTAAATTGTTCGAAGAACTCACTACATCTAAAGGAGTACCTGTGCAGCTGAGCATATGGATGCAGGTGCATCTTGCAGTACTCAAGACAGTAATGTAATCCTAGTACAGGCTGAGGGCAGGTCACTGTAAACACAGCTAGCCAGACACATCGGACTGAATTCATATGGAAATGTCCAATTTATACTCTTCTCTCTGGAACTTGAATGTTCCCATATGTTGCTACTTCCTTACTAAGAAATCCACAGTGTATGCTACATATTAATCTAGATTTCTCAAAGCTCGAGAGGAAAATGCAATTGTAGCTGAACAAGGAGCTGGACGCTTTGCAGGAGGCCACTACTCATTTTTGAAAGCGTAGAGGCAGGTCATTGCAAACTGTACTTGCTGTAACCTAGGAGGAATTTGCCTTGCCAATAAATATTTAACAGTCCTTTAACAAAAAACTGATCTGCGATGCTTTGTATGGACACCTTTTCAATGGGTTCAAAGCAGTACACATCATTTTTGAGGGCTACAATTCCAAATATACATTTTTTTTCAGAAAGGGAAAAGGAAAGCAAAAATAAGATACAAAACAGTTGAATCATAGGGCTTCTGTGTGAGTCCTCAGAATTCAGAAATGAGCACATCTGTTTAACTCAGATTTTTGTTCCATTTGGCTAAAAAGAAAACATTTACTTCTTACTATTTTTCTTTCCCTCAATTTACAAAAGAAAACAGAATCCGAGTTTATTGATCCAGTGAAATTTATTTGGGAAATTGCTTTGAAGCCATGGACAAAGATAAACAGTAATTCATAATATATTTAGCAAATGATCATGCAAATCACAGAAAAGGACGGAGAGGAGGAGAGTGGGAGGAAGAATACATCCCCTAGATAGAAAATGAATAGTTGTTTAAAATAGGAGTACTAACAGGGTATCTGCCTGCCTATTTGTGCATTGCTTTTTGAATGCACCTATCTACTGTACACAACCATCAAATACAAAATTAAAACTAGAATCGGTTTGCCTGTTCATCATCCCCAGGTTCAGCTTGTTTGTTTGTTTGTAGATGGTATTCAAGCCCCAGTTAGAGTAGGGAGATCTGAGAGGCAGTGGGGTTTGCATTATGCAGTCAAATGACTCAGACTTCAGATGATTTTGGTCAGATGGAGGGAGGAAGGCTTTCGTTTTCCCTACAAATCAATTGGGAATTTGTCTCACTTCTGGCTGAGGTTGTAAGCTTTTAGAAAAAGAACCAGCAATTCTCCTGGCAGGAGGAATTGTGCGTGGTTAAAGAATGGGGAGTAAAAGCAATCCTTCCTGCAAACGCGTGCGTGTTAGTTTCTCATTCTCCACCATTTCCTGAAAACACAGCTTGGGGAAAAAGCACACAGACACATAACATTTTTCCATTAGCAAAGCAAGCGGGGGAAGGTAGTGGGTTGGGGGGAGGGGGTGCTAATCAGAGATCTGCTTAGTCTTCATAGAAAGAAAAATGCCTGGGTGCCTGCTTTGCCATGAATTGCATCTGGTGGTTGGAGCAAGTTATTAAAGTGACTGCATTAAAGTCATAATTCAGCAGGTCAGCATCATGCTCTGCAACCCCTCCTCCATCATCCCTCCTAGCCCCAATTTCTGAAAGGATTGAACTCCAGTGGCCTGAATCAGCTCCTGCTGCCGCACTTGGTGCTGGGAGGGAGAGGGGAGGATGAGCTCATGCGCCTAAGATAATTTGCTTTCCGGAGTCACGGGGGTGATGGTGCTGCCCACCCAGGCCAGGCAACACAGGAGAAATCTTGCTTCCCAAATTTAGCTTTCCCCACATGGCAGCAGGGTGACTCCCTGGCTCCAGGCCCCCTCATGCCCTGTAAAACCTTTCCTGACTTCCTCACTGAGCTGGGAGAAGTAGAGGGAAAGCAAGATCAGATCTCAGGGAGGGGGTTGAAGGCAGAGGAATATATGCTGCTCGTGCCTGATCAGTTGGAGGGACGGGAACAGGAACTGTATCCCATAAACCCCAAGATGGACACCGGAGAAGGGGCTGTAAACAGCCAGCTTAGCGGAAAGCTCTCACTAGCGAGACCAGAAGCTGGCTTGGAGGAGGCAACAATTGTCTCACATTCTGCGTTAATATATTTGAGTAGCTCCTTGTCTCACTGCTACAATAAAAGCTCCTTTCAGATAATAGCTTCTATTTCATTTTCCTTTATAAAAAAACAGGCACATGCAACATTAGTGCTAAAAGGTTCAGGAGTCCCCAGCAGCTTTTCTAATAACAAGCTTTTGCATGTGTGATTATAAGAGACTTGTGGGGGAAAAACCTACAAATCCCCAAACCACAGGGAAAGCAGAATTTCATCTCAGCCTCCCAGAATCCTCTAAAAGCAGTTCATTAAAAATCAAGGGTGTTTTTTTAAGTGAATAACCTTGCAAAGTTCTTTCTAAACATCTTCAAATGCAGAAGGTCACCGTGATTCTAGTTTGGTCTCTTTTTGTAGATGTGACCCGTTTCTCCCATTTCCAAGGGGACAGAAGTGCCCTGGACTCACCCTTGCACCCTTGGAAAGAATTCTAGGGCTCTGTTTTTACTGGCCTGGCTGTTGGGAGCACAGCAGGCCACAGGGCGCCTTCCTTTCTTTCGATGCTAAATATTTTCTTAATGAATCTAAGGAGGAACACTGAAGCTGAAACTGCTGAGATGACAAGTAAGCGCATGTGGTCACCCAGCAATGCCAACTCAAAAAAAGTCAGGTTTTCAATGCATGTTTATGGATATGAGCCTAGAAAAGAGCATACAAGAGGGGAAAAGCATGCACACCACTATTTCCTTAGCAATAAAGATTCCTTGCTTAAAACAGACATTGAAGTGTACATCTTTTTCTGCAGATTACATATGCTAGAGACACTCTGATTTGCCTTCTGTTGTTCACTAGCAGTATAAATACATACCTCGCAGAAGCTCCAGCAGAACACCAGGGGGGTGGGTTTCTTCTGCTACCCAGGCTCCACAAAACTGTCACACAGCTCCCTTGTTGAGTAGCTACACTCACACTCACAACTATGGAGGACAAGTAGAACATGCCACCGCCTTCTGTGTCAGGGTTTTTTATTCCCATTGAGATTTTATTATGGGCTTGAGATCCTCTGAGAATTAAATCCGCTGCTTGTCTGCAGAACAGATAATGGCAGGGCAAGCTTCCCACATCACTGCCTCCTGCCAGTGCGGCTCAGTCCTGACCTGGCTACCATTCATGACTAGACAGAGTAGAGTTCATTCTCTGTATCCCATTCATAGACACTGGTCTTTGCAAACAAGGACAAATTTAGAATCCAATTTGATTTTTTTTTTTCAGAAGAGAAACCAACCAGCAAACCAAGCAGTAACTGAGATGTGAGCCACTAGGCTAATTTCAATAGATCTCCTGTATCCAATGTGGATGGCACTAGTGACCCAGAGAAAATAAAGCATGAATAACACAAAATTAAAATGCGGGTTATCCCATACCCACATGGAGCTGCTCCAGCTTTGTGTGTGTGGCATTAGACAGGGCTGCTTTGGAAACAAAACACTCTTGTCACTGCAGTCACATTCTCTAGCACTTACTAGAGCAGTAGAACTTTGTAGCTGCGGTAGCTCAAGTACACAAGAAAAGTAAGCTTGTGATGGAAAAGCTTGCATGGTTGAAAGCTTGTCTGTATTTCACAAGACTAAAAAGCTGAAAACTTCTGCCTACAAACCTCACCTCTATAGCTCTCAGCAGTTCAGACAAGCACTAAGCATTACAGCTGCGATTGCTCTATTTATTATTCCAGATACCACAGCAATGAGACAGTCATTCCTATGTGAGGTCTATGATTTTCCCCAAAATGCGAGCATGTTAGACAGGCTCACATCACAGTGTGAAAACAGCAGCCCGCCGTATTCCCAGTATTACTTCCAGCGACCAGGGGGCAGCAGGGAGCCTTGAGCAGAACGCGGAATGGAGCACGAGTGGACGGGCTTCAACTCGGTATTTCCAGCCGGCTTCGGGCGGTAATAGAGGAAAGCCCACTCCTTGAGGAGTATGATACAGCCAAACCTCAAGAGAATACATGGGGTCTTACCGTGTTTCTCAAGCAGACAGACTGGGAGTGTCCTGCTAGGTCTTTTCAGTAAATCTCATCCTGGTCTCTAAAAACTCTGACAAGTAAAAATAATCTTTCTTCATCTAGTGTTTATGCTATTTCACCAGACTCATAAGAGACCAACTAGGATCCTCAGGATTTAGACTGTCAAGAATTCATTTGCTGATCTTTCATCTATAGAAATTTACTTTGTAAATGTACTAAGTCTCATAATTGAGGTGGGTTTTAGGGTAGAAACCACCATTTCAAACCTGCATGTGCACCTGCACCAGTGGGACAAGAGAACCACAAATGTAATTTCATTTCTACAGGATTTACCACAGAGAGTATCCCTAGCAAATTTTCACCCCTCTGGCTGCAGGGCTGCTTGCTGTCCACCTACCTCGCAGCCAGGTGTACAGAAATCCACCTATGGCTGTCTCCATGTCCTTCCCTGAAATGCTACACAGAGAAACTACCTGTGAAATATACTTGGCATTTTGGAAGCATTTTCCGTGCACAGCTGCGAAAAGGTACTTGCAGGGCCATTACAGACATGCTTCAGAAAAGCACAAATGAAAAGCAGCATGTTTTTATTTCTACTGTTCAGCTAAAAATGTAGAGTAATATTCAACAAGAAATCGGAGGGCAGCTTTACTGAGCAAACTACGGCTTAGTCAGATCTAAAGCTGCTGTCCCTCCCTACAACAGGGCTTCTCACTAAATCACAGCAGCTGTCCCTCCAGCACCAGCAGAAGCCAGGAACACAAGGAACCATTTTTTCACTCTTTCCAGCATGGAAGCAACACAGGAAAGTCACAGAGCAGCACTGAGTCAGGGCTCTGCGGCACAGTAAATTTCTGAGGCTGCCTGGTATTCTAGGCACATCCTTTTGGCAATAAACTCCTCAGCATCATATCCAAGCCAGGAAAGAAACTGGAGCAGCTAAAAATACAGCCACTGCATCTCAAAAGCTTGCACACAGCAAACTGCTGCCTGTGACTTCCACACCCTCCTCTACCAGCACACACGCCCAAGACAGGTGGTGGTCAGCCCCAGCCCTCAAGACAAGGGTGAGAGCGAGCATTATATGTGGTGATGTGTATTTCACACAAATTTAGGAATAAACCTGGGCATCTGGTAGGAAGGAGAGCTTCTCCTTGCCTGGCACATAAGAAAAGACAGGTGGCATCTGCATTGCCCTGGTATTTGAGGGGTGATTATTTCTCATTTTGCTTTGCATAGTGAAACACCCCAAAGATTCTGCCATTAGCAGGCACTATGAATCTTGAGGACACTCACAGCTGTGACTGGATTATTTATAGCTCTGCTTTTACATTACCAGCTCCAAAACATCACACAAAGAGGAAGGTAATGAAATCTCCACCTCTCCAGCCGTCACTCTCTAATCTGAAACGGCGTTTCCAGAAGCCATTTTCACTCAACCAGGGAGTCTAGGAACAAACACGTTCTCACCCTCCCACTCACTGTCAGACAACCCCACAACTGGCATGTATGTACACAATCACACACACATTCATTCTCTACATTTCTCATGAGACACAAAAAGTCTCATGCATTTTCAGTTTATCACATGCAAACATACACATCTCTTCCCTTTCAGTCACGCAAATATACAATTGCAAACACATTCTGGGTTAATTCTATTTTCACTTATGCTATGCAAATATAAAAGCTGAATACTTCCATTAAGATAACAGATTTACAACTGTGTAACTGAGATCAGAATATGGTGCTCACTCTCTCATACATAAATTTCCATAGTGGCTCCTGAATTTGCCTTTTTCCTCAGCCGCCTCTCCGTGCATTAATCATTCAACATTTAAATCAGCCATCCACTTGCTTCTTTTTGCTTTGTCAATGAAAATTGTTCAGCATTAATTATAAAACTCATTCTCTACTGAGGTTTTCTTGGCTTTTTTTCATTAGTGGGTGGAAGTGTCAATTTACAGTCATCTTGTTCTGTCTTCAAAAATACCCTGTGTACCAGCTATACTGCAGCATACATTCTCTGTGTGAGAGCATCTGTGAATGTGTGAGCTTCTGAATGTATATGCAAGATCAGGAGTGCATGTGCATACATGTGCATATGTAGAAAAGATATGGAGATCGTGTTTGAATTAGAAAGGCTAAATGTTTCTCAGGGTTTATTTTATAGTTCAAATTTTATCCACTTTCTGAATCTAAAGATTTTCATCCTAACAATACAGATGATTTCAAGTTACAAAGCAAAGAGTTTATGGCAACTGCAAATGTGTTCTAAATTGAATATCTTTGGCGACAACAGTACAATACAGATCTAATTTTACATAGTGGTTAAACGTCTCCAGATTTGCTTTCGTATTGTATAATCTAAAGCACTGGATATTACTGGTCCAGCATCCTGTGCAATCCTGCAGTACAAAACCAACGTTAGTACCGCAGTGCACATGGTAAGACAATAAACCAGAATGCTGTAGCCAACAGCACTTCACAAGGCAATAAAACAAAAAGGGTAGAGGATTTGGTTTAAATGGGAAATAGTTCAGTGTATGGTCTGAATACAGTAAGGCAAAGGCTGACAAAGCTTGTCTTTGCAGGTATGATTTTCACCATTGTGAATATTTTACTCCATTACCACAAAGTAGAAATGACACCACTGTGTAAGTGCTTTCCAATCTTCCCATTTTACTGGCTGGAACCTACATTTAAGCCAAGGGGAGGGATGTATTCAAGAAACAATTCTCTCCTTGGCAATCATTTCTCTTATCAGTTATATAGAAATGTTACACTGCTTTAGCTGCCAACCAGGAATTACAAAAGGGGGGGGGGGGGAGGAACCAGGAGAAAGCTCTATCTCTCTGCAAAAATGTATTATGTACCAATATGAGATGTTAGTCAAGCAACTAAAGCAATCTGCAAGGCAACAATGAATACATGAACAACACAAATACTCTTCCCCTTCTGGGATTCTGGTACAAGTTTTTCCTGTCCTAGTAGTTACAGTGTCATCCCCTTCATGGGGGCTTTGCTTTGTGGAAAGCAATGGTTCAGGTAACCAGATATGTGACGTGCTGACATCCCCCCGATCTTAATTCTATCTGGGCTGGTGTCCAGTGAAATACAGTGCCTGTTCTGTGTGCTCTGCACTGCTGAGATGGACTTGCAGTTTCAGTTCAACTTCACAGAACTGCTGCCCACCACAAACCCCTGCATTGCAACAGGCAGTAATTGCCTCAGTTGCAGAAAACATCCAAAGTAAAAGGCTCAGAAAAGAGATCAAGAATGGACTCAATCCTGAACACCAAACTGGGGAGGAATGGGAAGCTATTGAGAGGAGGAAGTTAATATTACCCAAGCTATATATGTTCTGTGAAAAACAATCTCCACGACTATCAGGCAGTGCTTTTCACGTCTACTGAAAAACTGGAAAATAGAAAGGGTCTTTTTACTCTGTGATAGAATGAAAATAAGTGGAAATAACAGTATTTTGTCAAATAACAGAGTACCTCTCCAATCTAACAGAAGTTGTGCTTTAGCTAAACACTCAGAGAGTGAGCTGGGAATATAGCTCAGGTTTGGGTTTATTTATTTTGTACAGAGCTCTGTATGTGCTGCTCTGATGAGGTTAGCACACAAAGAGGCAAGATAATCTGTTAATCAAGTGATGCTCTCTCTCCCACTGATGGAATAGGAGGAAAAAGGCAGATTTGATTCTCATTTACATCAAAACCATTTGCACACCTGGGAGAGAAAAAATGGAGCTCGAAGTCAACTCTGCATTAGGGAGCGCTTCTCCGGGGTTGGTAACCTGGGAAAGCACTACAAATGTAGTCAGAGCTTTTACAGGCAAGTCATGCTTCTGCAGTATCACAAGCAGGCTCTCTAGGTGAAGAGACTAAAGCAGCTGTGGCCCCGGCTCTCCCATGGCTCCTCACGCAGAGCACAGGCTTTCAGTCACACCATGCAAAAGTCCTTTGCAGCCCTCCTTAACTTCCTTTCCCTGCCTGCCACCATATCTTGCTACAGAAAGTAAAATTTACTCCAGCTTGTCTCTCTTTCTCAAGTAAAATAACCTATTCCAAGAAAAACATGAGTTTGCCATTATAAACACATCTACACTAGAAACTCTTACTAGCAAAGCTATGGTGGTCAGGAATCATCTGATATCATACCCACATCAGCAGGACCAGGATAAACCTGTCCTTAGATGGTCAGAAAGGTATTTTATGTCAAACTTTAATTTGCACCCATAATTCATTTACAGTTCTTGCCAACATGATGGAGCCCTGGAAGAAGCATATACCATACCTGGTTTGATCCTGCTTGCAATTCATACTAGTGTGAATGAGAATCTGGAAGAGTGAGTCCATATGTGCTTCCAAATTGCTTCCAATTTTTCTACATGCTTATTTTAGTAGTATTTGTCACCCATATGTATGCAAATAAAGCTTGCAGAGGAGTTCTGAGTAATAGAGAGAAAACAGCCTAACACTGTTTATTAGGCTACAGCTGATGCCACAGTAAAAAATGCTGTTGGTAATTTTAGTTCCCTTCCTCAGGGACACTTCCTGCCCTTCCACATCGTTATGAAACCTGCTGGTGGCAACACATTCGATTCCAGTCTGGGAGCTCCTCACAGAGACCCATAACTAAATAGGCTTTTGAGACTGATTTTTTTTCTTTTTCTGCTCATCTTCTAGGTCTAGATCATTCATCTCTTCCAGATCAGAGGTGAAAATCTTCACAAGACAGAACAAATGAAGCTTTTCTGCCCCTTGCCAGTGATCTCCTTCTCCTAAGGTCACATAACTTCATTCACAAGAACTGTCCATCCAATTCCTTTCACAGGCATGAAATTACCTGAAAGAATTCGTAATGCACTTAGATTTTAGTATTATATTTTTACACTTTTCCCCTTAGGTTTCACTGTCGGTTAAAGCAACTTAGAAGACCTCCTTTCAGAGTGATTCTGTCTTTTTCCACTTGGCAAGTGACATTTTCTTATGGTATCTAAAGCGACAGGATCTCTTTTATTTATTTATCTCTCTTGGGCATTCAAGCCATTGCTCATTTTTCAAGAAAAATTCACAGATCCAGGGTTAGTGCCCCTGCAAAATCATCCAAAGGAGCCCACCTACTTCATCAGACCTCCAAAACTGGTGACAAATTTTGCTTTGTCCTGAAGTGAAAATTCTGAGTGATTCAAATACATAGATTCAAGTTTTCAGCCACTCTACATACTAGGTATATACTAAATTTGAACAAAATAATTTGCACATGTGCAACCTACATTTATGCATGCAAATCAGGCGATTTGGTATAAAATTACCTGATTTGCATATATAATGCTAGAACCCAGCACGTAATATGCAACAAAAACCTATTCTATTAATAATTTTTTTTTCTGTTCTGAAATTAGCTGCAACTGGATTAGGAAATATTCAAGATTTTCATCACTCAAAATGATCAGTCTATTTGATGAACATTTCTAAGCCTACTAATGTGCTGGCTAATTACATATACCAAATGATATCGATTTTGTCCCATGTTTGGTAACTTAACATGAAATTTACAATAAAATATGCAATTCCACATTTTTCACATTTAGAATTTGACTTAAAATTCAATTGCACAAATAAATCACAACACAGATGCCCCCAAAATTTGCTTTTGAATTAAAATAGTCATTGAATTCTTTTTTAATGCTTGTGTAATCCAGCTGCTTTTCCATTCATACAAATACGGAGTTGCTGCAAAAGCAGCTGCATATATAGAAAAAGAAGACAGTGAAAACTGAGTCTATGGAGTCTGAAAGACTGCAGTTGTAAGCAGACAAGTCACACCTCATAGACAAGGGAACAAGCAGCTTTCCCTCTGAACAGTAACGCCAGAGGGGTCTGCTTTTACTGGAAGGTAAGTGCATACCCTTGGAGGGCTCGAGTGATGCCCTTGACCCTGATCTCTCCTCTGTGGTGGCTCTCTCTGCCTCCCACTGCCTCCATGCTCTGCACATGTACCAACACACTTCTTTTGGGTTGCTTCCCTTGGATGTGCTCTGTCTTGCTCAGAAGGCGAACTCCTCAGGCACAGACCTGTCCTATTTGTCTACAAAGTCTTATGCATACTAAGAGGCTTTAGCTGTGGAATAAACAAACAACAATAGCACTTCTGCTGTGGTGCAGAGACATTTTGCATGTCTCTAACTGTTCTCATGGGCTTATCTCCAAACCCCCTTAAGCGGTTCATTATTGTTTTTAAGATGGGGTCACCAATACTCTTTCAGACAAGGGCAGATCTTTGGTTCTTGTAATGGCAGCACAAAGCTCCATGTAGCATTCCACATTTGATTCCTCATGCATCCTGGCATTTTCTTTCTGATCAAAGATGCTCATTTTACAGTGGTGAGCTTCCAGTAAGTTATCCAGCGACAATCAGATCTGCCCCTGAATGTTCTGCTACCTTTAATTTAAAACTAGGCAAAATGCTGAGGAAAATGGTTTCCTCACAGTATGCACAACTGCATATGCCATAAATTTCACCTGCTACTGTCTGGCTTATTCGTCGATCACCAGCATGCCAAGTTCTACTGGTTTGAGTTTTTTATGCTCAAACAGCACTTTTAAACTTTTAAACATTCCCTCTTGTTCTTTCTCCTTTAAATTGTAAGCATTTCTGAAAAGACCATGTCTGCCTTCTAAAAAACGTGTTGCACACTCTGACTGATAGAAGAAAATAACAATAAAGACCATCAAGATACTTGACAAGGTCAACATTTAAGAGCCGTCACTCTGTGACAACCGTGCTGTTGATTTTCTGCTGTCTCTTATTTCAGGAACTTCTCACTGTATCTTACTCATGGACAAATTGGTAATGAGGGACGCTTCACCTCACAACCTATTGGCCAACTATCTTATTTATTTTATTTCCAGTGCCTTTGCTGCTCTGCAAAGTTCTGCTTCTTGTAACTATGCAACCATTTGGATCTTATTTGTCTGTCCATCACAACAGCTTCAGAGCATCTCTCAAGCATTTAAAACCAGAAAACTCTGCATGTCTCCCTCTCTTTTTCATCCCCATCTGTCGAAGGATAGAGCTTGTCTGGTTTTCCTTTCTTACCTTTGCCTCTGGCACTTGTTCTTACTTCATCCTCTATTTCAAGCTAAGAGTCTCCAGATCTCCTTAACACATGTCCCAAAAGAGGTATGTTTCCATTTGTTGATCTTTCCTGACAGCAGCCGTTCCTTCCGATACTCAGCAATTTCATTTCTATAAGGAAATAAATACAGTAGCAAGGTAGCACCACCTTTGTAAGCTCCAGAATGTGTAAGAGGCACTAGAAAGCTATGCAGGCCAAGAACATAAGTGTGTCTATAACTGATACGTATTTCAAGCTGTGGAAGTAAAAAAACAGCAGTGGTTCTTCTGTCCCAAGTAAAGTGTACTTCATTCTAACCCTAACATCTATCACACTTTCAAGTAAACAATGATACTTAGGAAGGACTTATGGTCCTTCATTATTAATGTTTGTCACATATATCTAGGTTAACCTCACAAATACCCCAAGATGAAAAAAACATTTTGTAGGAGGTGCTATACTTATAGCATATACAAAGCTTCCTTGATGTATTTGCAAACAAATTGCTAAGTGTACCCTGCACTCTAAGGACCTATGGAGCTGGAGCAAACCAACTATGTAAGGTTATTGGACCCAGCAGGGAAGGAGCCAGAGGAACTACAGAAAAGACTCAATAGAAGGAGTAAATTAAATAGGTGAGTTTGTGTGGTTTGCCTTGCTGTGGCAAACAGGCCCCTCCAGCTGCACACTCAAAGGGGGACAAACTGCTGACTGAATGGACTTAGGATCCTGAGAAAGAATAATCCTCGGGGAAAGTAAACCCAAAGCTTGTGCATCGTGAAACACGTTTACAGGCACATGGACTGTATCATTAAGAGAAAACCGGAGCACCTCCATGGAAGACAATGGCAAAACCAATAGGTAGATATTTCCCAATGGATTCTTCTGTTGTGAAGGGTAAAGACAGAAATGTTGTTTATTTGCTGCTGAAAAGAACAGCAGCAGACCAGACACTTCTCCTGCAGAGTCAACAAAAGCAACAGGAACTGCAGCTTGCACCTCAGCAGGAGAGACTGTTGCAATGTAAGTTGACACGGGGTCTGGGGAGTACTGCTGGACTGGCAGAAGGTAGTTTGGGTTGGCTTAGCTTGGTGCTGATGAAGCTAAAAGATTACCCTTAAATGCCCATCTGCATCTCTAAATGCCTAGGGCTGCTGGTGTGGAGGGCTAAAATTGAGTAGCTACAGAGCACCTCCCCAGTAAGAGGGGGCCAGGGAGCATAAGTAGCGTTGAGCTGCTTGGCTCTCGATCTGGCCAGACTGAGACTGGCTCCAGACGCAATACTGTCATTGTGTCTGGGCTGCAGTACAGTCATGGGCCACACACTCATTTATAGCACTCAGCCAGCCAGGAAACATCACTACCTGTATGTTCAGAGATGAGAATAGTAGACTTGGAATGACATCTGCAGGGTCTGCTGCTAGAGCTTAAACTGACAGCCACTCTGTGCACTCCTCTCCAAGTAACATGATGGAGGAGATTGAGGTGGAGGGAATGAATTCACATGACAGAATACGGCATTCTGCTACAAAAGGCAAGGGAGATTTGCAGCTTGATGAAAAGGTTTAGAAGAATTATTAGTCCCACATCAGCTTACATAATGTCCTCCTCAGAGCAGGGAAACTCCAGTAATATGCAGCTGGTACACAAACTTGCGTCTACTGTTCACCAGAGCAAATATAGATATGTGCCCAGCATATATAGATGTGTCATGTGTCATTTCAGCCATAACTGGAGGTGTCTGTTAAACAGAGCAGCTTCCTGCATCAGGCTTCTAGAGAAAGTCTTGAGTACTGGGTGAGAGGTAAAATGCTGAATTGAGACCAAAGGGTCTCAAATTGTGTGAGAACTTCACTGTTCCCCAACTGAAAAATCAAAAGAAGTCTGGTGACTACATTGCCAGGCTTCCTAAGGGAACAATGGCCAAAAGGTTTAACAAGCTTAGGTAAAAGAGCTATCCCCGCCCAGACATCTTTAAGCATCAAGGAAAGTTGGTGTATCAGTATGCTGACTTGACAACCCTGAAATGGAACATCATTGAGAAGCCTGTGTGGTAGTAACATAGGTCCCCATCAAACTATAGAACTAGCTTGGACAAGACCCTGAGGGTAATCATGTGTGTGCTGCTAAGGACTGATCCCCTAAATGCTTGCAGCAAGTAATATAGTGTTGGGAAGGAAGCAGGTGACTCTGCAAAGAGCTCATATGAGGACAAAACTGTGTGGTGTGAGTGACAGCCTACAGTTCCCACAGATGTGAATTGAGATATGAGTACAAAGACCCTGCTCTGAGCAGAGAAATAGCCACCTTCAGGTCTGGCCCCTTGGTTCTAAGATTTCAAGAACTTGTACTGGCTTTAAGCATTTCTCATATTTTCTGGGCTAAAGGACATTCCTGATTGATGACTATAGAAGTGCTGGGCAAATGAAGAAGGATGCAACTGTGTTTAAAGGGTCTTCACTGGAACGACTTTTTCCTTAAAATACTAGAAAATAAATCTTTAATTTTATGTAGTTGCTTAGTTCCAACAGTAGGAAGGAAGCGTGGGGGGTTTTTTTAAGTGACTCTAACCTGATGTTGTTTTCAACAAAGCTGCTTTTAACAACTGTTATTGTTATACAGTTCTATAGAGTTATGTTGTAATTAATTTCCATAGCAACACGATCATGTCATATATTATGGATTGTAACTCAGAGGAAGAGGGGATGGGAAAAGCACGGAATGAAGACTGCAGAGCAAAAACTGTCCTGATTACTACTTGAATCTTGAATGTTCTTATTAGTCCAATTTATTTAAACAGTGTTTATTTGTAGGTAATGTTGAGGATCCAGTCAAGCTGCACCTGCCTCCCCAGGCATGCTCAAACACAGCCTGGGATTGCACATCTTCAAGGGAGAGCAAGGTGGGGTTCCTTCAAATGACAGAACCTTCCGTGAGGAGGAAGTTTCAAGCTGTAACTTGCAAAATACGTACAGCGCACTACTGTAAAAATCCAGCCAGCACAACAAGGAAGATCTAGGCAGAGAGCTGCAACTAATCAGGCAAAAAGCTGAAAGAAGCTGCTCTTTGTATTAAGCATATGCAGTGCAGTTCTCAAGAAATGGTGTCTCTTCTAGCATGAGGAAAGACAGGTACACAAGAGCATGAGAATTTCTGCATCATTTCCTGGTATTTCAACTGTCACACAAGCCACTAGACATCCTATCAAGGATGCTGACTAATGAATCTATCTTAGGCTGCAGGTCCTTGTTACCACAATGTGACTAGATGTCCACGAATCACATAACTGATACTATCCGTGATAGCTGTACCTTTTGCTGCCTCCCCTCCAGCAGAAATGATGCAATGAGCACAGCTAAATGTGTTCAGCTGGATGAATAGTAGAGCTGACTGCAGGGAGGGTGGGGGGCGCAGAGAGAGAAAACCACTCAAAACCACAGCAAATGTTTGCCAAAAATGAGTATGTATACATACCAAGGTACAGCTCTTGAAGGGCTGCATCCTTTTGATAAGATACATGGCATAATCTTTCACTGAAGGGGGTGGGATAAAATAGATCGACCAACTGGTCCTTTCTATCAATGCAGTCTGAGTTCTTCAGGGAGGAATTATCTTTACATGTAACAGGGAGTCAGGCATGTCAACAACACTGAGCAAGCAATAAAAAATACTGCAGAATTTACTGCTGCAGGAAGACAAGAGCTCTTTCACTTGTTTTAATCCTAGATGTTTGTACCTCCTTTTTTTTATTTTACAGAAATAAGTTACAGACACTGAGGAAGAGTGTTCTAAGAGAAAATGTCTAGCATATCAAGCTAAATCAAATAAGCCTGCAACATCTTTGAGTCAGTACCCTATATTTTCCATTAGCAGACCAGATATTCAGGCTTCCCACTCCCTCTCTAGTTCTGCCCCTAGCTCTAACACAAATCAAACCGACAAAAGCACGTTGTCCTTATCCCAACTGTGTGCTAGCCTGGACATGTTCAAATTAAAACCTGGGCTACACAATGATCTTGTTACCATGATGTGTGCAGTGAAGAGTGAGATTGCCTCAGATAGGTCTAGAATACAGCAATTCAAAGTAACCCCCTCCTGTCTTTGATTTGGATGTGCTGTGCTTTCCATCGCAGCCAAAGGGGAGCTCCTACCTCTGACACACAGGTATGCACTCTCCTTCACCCCAGTCCTTGAAACATTGCATGAGCAAGAACAGCAACAGCTTCCAGCCTTGGAGCTATCTGAGGAAAGGACACAGGCTACAGGCAAATGGCCTGGCACTGAGCACTGTTGTTCCCAAACACCTGTGTCGCTCAAGTGCTTTTGAGTTCAGCTGTACATAATTGTTTTATAAACATGCTTTTATCCCAGAGGAAGGGAGACAAGCAGTTGGGGCAGTAACTAAAGGCCGCAGCCTCCCTCATTCTGATAGGCGTTTGTTTTGTGACCTTGGATAAAACACTTCAGATGTACCCATCTGGAAAACGGATAAACTAACATAGTGACTTGAGGAGTAACTTCACCCGTTCCTGGGCACAAGTCCTCAATTACGGTTAGCAATGTCCTAGTCAGCTTTGCATGAAAAGCACCTACGGAAGGACAAAACGCTGTTTTGGCTTCAAAACAGATTTGAGGCTGCCTTCCAAGGAGACAACCCTGACCCCTCACCAGTCTCCGGCGGCCCAGAGGCAGAGGCAGGCTGCTAAATCCGCAGTTTGCCCGAGAAGCGAGCGGAGGCTTGCAGCAGCATCATGGCTGCTTTCTCTGCACATTCCTCTGGTGACGCTGCTTATTACCCAGCATGCAGATAACACTGAGTCAAGGCTTTGGTATGAGCGGCACTGCCAGGAGCTGCGTGCTCGGAATAGAGGGTTACAGTTTAAACCGAGGTGAAGCGCCGTCCCCAGCCAGCTGCACCCCGCCTGCCTCCCCTGCTCGGCTGGAGCCAGCCACCCCTTCACCTATTTGCAGAAAAGGCGCTTTCGAGCTCCTCCCCTCCACCCCACCGCTCACCCAGGGATCATTCCCATTGAGAAGCTCTCAGCCTAATAGTAATCCCGACGAATTTAGCTACTGCTAATAAATCCCACCCCTCTGCCCCTCCCAACCTGCCTCCATGCAAATCCATTTGTAGGTTACTTGAACAATAGCGGAGCTGTAATCAGCCCTCCCCTCTGGCAGCCTGCAGGGAGGGAGGGGAAGAGGATGATGACAGTGGGGAATTCTGCTTGGCTCCTCGAAGCTGCACAGACATGTTCCATGTCCCCGTTCCCAGCCCCTGCGCACAGGCGGGGATCACATGGCGGTCTAGGCCGGGCCCAGCCCGGCGGCGATTTCACGCCGTGGCGGTGCGATGCCCCCTCCCCGGCGCGGCTCAGCCCGGCCCAGGCCAGCCCGGTTCGGTTTGCCGCCTCCCTGGTCTCTGCCCGAGCCGCCTTGCCAAGCCGCTCCGTGCTTCGCGGGAGAAAGGGGCGGGGGGGGGGACGGCGGTGTGCCAGGCTCAGCCTCCTCTCGCAAGGACCGAACAAAGCACAGGGGCTCTCCAGTCCCCAACAAAGAGAGGAAAAGCCCCCAGTGCAGCAAGAACCGATGGCCCTGGCACAGGCGGGACTGCTGGGAAAGCAGTGCCAGCAGGAGAGAAACTGGCAGCTCCCTGTTATATCTCTCCGTGGGGAAAAAGGAAAAAAAAAATCGCAATATTTTCGCTGATCAGTGTGGGAAGGGGGTGTTTTCCTGAAATTTCGACGGCAGCTCACATCTTTGAGGTTTCTTTGGAAAAGGTCATAAAAGCAGCAGTGAGTGCACATGGCCGCGCAGGGCTCCGGGGGAAGGGCTGTGAGCGGATGCCAAATCAGCTGAAACCTAAGAAGCTTGACCTTCCTCACCTCCACCCCTGCTCCCACCGCCTCCAAATGACCTTACAAGGGCGCATGGGGAAGGCCAGGCACGCAGCAGAAGGGGGAGTGCACCCTGAGCCCTGTGCCAGGCAGGGCTGCGTGCCTGGGTGTCTGTGATGCGGAGAGAGAGAAGGACGCTTCAGGGGAGCAGCAGCCACTGTCAGCAAGGTTCATCTCATCGAGCCAAGCACAGCAGTCAGACTGTGCAAGCTGGAACCTACCTAGCCCCAAGTAGCTCAGCCAGTCCAACCAGTCGAAGACCGTACTGGCCAGACAGACTGGTGATGAGCATCATCCCCCTCCCATTCACATGTCTAACTGCTCCCTTATGCTTTTCACTCTACGGTTCCCTGAATAACTGAAACAGAGGGAGTTTGCTGTCAGAAACTTGAAATGACACCTAATCTCCCGTGCTTTTTCTCACGGAGGCAGACAAGCCCGTTCCCAGGAAGAAGAGCTGGGTTCCTGCAGAGCCTCCCAGTGAGGGCTTGGCAGCATGGGACTGGGCTGCCCTGTGGTCAACATGTGGAGAGGGAGATGTTCAGCTGGCTCCTTGGAGGAAACCAGTAGTAGCCTTGCTCAGTGCACACACACCTAATCCTTCTTTTAAGACATACACCAGCGAAAAGACCTTGTCTGCAATTCTTTTCATATCACCCCATCAGCAAAGGCATTTCCCTTCCCAGTCCGCATTACAGGTTTAAGGCAGGGGCTGAAATGACAAAAGCTCAGTACATGGTTTTCAGACACTTGGAAAGTAAACCCAGCAGTGCCTATTTCTATACAGGAGGGTAAAACTATGCCCTCTGTGTCTTCCAGGGGATAGTTGTAAGGACAACTATGTAGGTAGAGAGCTATGTTTTCAGTAGAAAATGCATGCTGTAATGGATTATGATGGCTGAACGCCAAGGGGGAAGCTGTTCTGCTTCAAGAATAGCCTTACAAGAGTCAGCATTACAGTGACAGTTCAGTACTCTGCTGCAAATCTACAGGATGTGTCACTCTGGCAGAGAAAGAGGCTGCTAACACACAACACAAACCATCCTACTATGAATGGAAAATGGCTACATACCACAAAAAAAAGAAAATGACAAGACCTAAGGAAGAGGGAAGCAGCAAAGTGACTTCTGCTTAGTAAGCTGGGACCCTGAGAGCTTGGAGGAGACAAAGCACTTTCCTTTGATGGGAAGAAAAACTCAACTCTCAAGAAACATGAAGAAGCAAAGACAATCATTTTTCCAATGATGGCTGCAGCTCGGTCAAGCTATGCTGGCAGCCAGCCTATTTGAAGAGATTGCAGTTTCAAAACAACGTTAGTCCTGCCTAGTTTGGAGCTCAAATGTTAAAGGGGAGGGAGGGGGAGAAGCATGCTCATAAGCATAACATTGCTAAGCA